>JAGDQP010004698.1:0-37430 GCA_022664845.1 Lepisma saccharinum | reverse complement strand
TATATATATATATATATATATATATATACTTTCATATCGTACCGATGTCAAACCTAGAAAATAGACAAAAGAGAAATAAATAGGATTAGGTTGTGTTGTCAGGTTATGATAAAATAATGTTCATCATTGTACTAATTACTTGTCATGTATTATAAGACGTGCAATGCACTCATGCTACATGAAATCATGAACAACATTAAGATGGAATTGTGAAAAGCGAATTAACAAATAAATTATGGCAGATAAGTTTAGAACTCATTTAGAACCTAATATAAACATTTGATTTTATTGTACATTTTAATCCATTTGAGAATGTAACGGTTTAATTATATGTTAATAGTAGACAGTTAGACAGTTTAAAATGTTGGATTTCAAGAAAAAAATAACAAAGCAAAGATTTTAGTTTTTGTTGCGTTAGTTTTAGATCCCTCCACGAGACCTTATGTTACCGCTATGTCCGTCTGTCCACAACGTTTAAATATGAAACTACTAGTCCTACGGAGGTAGTTGAGATATCGTTGGAAAGGTCTAGACAAAGTGAATTGAAACTCGTATATAACATGGAGATTGGTTCTCGAGATAAGACGGTGGCTGAAACCTTAGGAACAACTAGAGTCGGGAAGGTGTATGAGGTGTCGTTCGAAAGGTCTTGGTGATACGAGTTCAAACCTACAAAAGTCAACCATATCGAATGAGCGAATCTCGACAATATGGGCGTGGAGATTTTACCCGAAAATAAACAACTGTCAACTCAGCAACAACTACGTCTACCAAGATTGGCTTAAATATTATTCGACGCAATAGAAAAATACTGACGATGTTGCTGTCTCCAAACACACAAAGTTATCAGTGTTGCCAACCTATTTTCTTCATAACTTAATTTTTTTGAAATTTCTTCTATTACGTTAGATGTAGCAGCACAAGACTTGACATCAACATGATTTAATTATTTAAGAGAAAAATGTCATTGTCACCATCCCAAATTACCTGAGATACCAGTGTTGCCATTGAATTTTCAATTTTCGTCAATATTTTTAGATCTATTAGTATCAAACTTAGCATAAATATTATACAACAAAATAGAAAATTACTGGTGGGGTTTCTGTCCCTAAGCTACTCACTTGTCAGTGTTATCAGTAAGTGTTTTAAGAAAATGAATGTGCATGTGTCAGATGATATCGAGAGATCGAGCCATTTGCGACTGTTACCAGAATCGCAGCGCTAACGAATTTGGAAAGAGAATCTGTTCCCTTCTTCCAATGATTTTAGTTTGCTTTTAAGAATATAGGGTAACTAGTCCAGAAGAAACTCTGATATTATGCTTCTTCTAATGCAAACCATTGCAGATGTTAATTTAACGGTTTTACAAAAATGGTTCTGGAACTACCCTACAAAGGAAAAGAAAGAAAAGAACTCAAAATATTCTGAAATTTGAAATTCAAAATTTATTAAAGATCATTAGACATATATGAAGAAAGAGGCTATTTTTGTTTTCCACCCAGAGATATTTTTCTATTAAGGTTGATCTAAAGCCCAACTTAATGTGAATCTCGAAAGCTAGATGGCGCTCAAAACGCCCTATCTCTTTAATGGTATTTCAAAAATCGATACAGACCAAGAATGAACCCATTTCTCGATATCCAAAGTAGGGAAGAAACAACACGTACAAACAATGTACATCCGCATACCAGATTTTCGATTTCATTGTTAATCATTGTTAAAATCAAGCTATTGTTGCCAACAATAATAAGCTATAACTCATCACTAAATTGACCTAAAAACACAAGATTTAGCACAAACGTGTAACACACCAATCCTCAGGGCACAAGCATTCTATATTTTCCATATGACTTATCGTTCATTGTTAAACTCAAGGTATTGTTGACAACAATGGTTACATATATCTTACAACCAACAAATACTTCAAATACACAAAACCGCACAAATATGCAAGATTAGAAACCAAAGATTACAGAATTTTGAACTTTCATTGGATCAACTGTTCATTGTTAACACAAGTGTATTGTTGTACAACAAAGACTGTCAATAACTGACAGCCAAATGCAGATACAGAAACAAGAATTGGAACTAAGATAATTAATTCAAACATCGATATAGACCAAGAATGAACCCATTTCTCGATGTCCAAAGTAAGGAAGAAAGAACACGTACAAACCAACTACATCCGGATATCAGATTTTCGATTTCATCGTTAACCATTGTTAAAATCAAGCTATTGTTGCCAACAATAATAAGCTATAACTCATCACTAAATTGACATGAAAACACAAGATTTAGCACAAACGTGTAACACACCAATCCTCAGGACATAAGCATTCTATATTTTCGATATGACATCGTTCATTGTTAAACTCAAGGTATTGTTGACAACAATGGTTACATATATCTTACAACCAACAAATACTTCAAATACACAAAACCGCTTTAACACTTTACACAGGCATCTTCTTTCTCGTATATGTATAGGAAAAGGAACCCGCACAAAATAAATGGCAAAGGTCTTTCAGTCAAATTCTTTGAAACTCTTGATGTCAATAATTTCCTGAAAAGATATGTCAATGGGCACTAGTCGTTAAAATTGAATTTAGAGCTTACGAAGCTAAACAAGTGATGGATTACCTGAATCTGCTTATAATACTTTCGTAAAATAAGTGTCTAAAGCTATTATTATTAAACCTCCGAAGCTTGATAAAGGGGTTTAGATGCGTTTGCACATCATGCATCAATTCCCTGATACTTGGGATATGGTCGACACCAATCAATATGTAATAGAGTGGTTCGCAAAAAACTTTTCTTTCTTAAGGGCCGAAAACACGTGCGTACAAAAAAAAAAACTTAAGTTGATATCTTAAGTCTGCGGCATGCTTTCAAAATTAGGTCAAGATTCGAAAATATTGGTTATAATTTAAAATTATGTTCTCATGACTTTCTATTTGGTGTGAACCTTAAGAGTGTCGTTTAACACCAATTCAAGTGTATATATATATATATATATATATATATATATATATATATAATGATTTGGCATTGAAATAAGTCCCTTTAAACTGGATGAACTACGCCTATTTTGCGAAAAAATCCAGTTCTAAATTGTCTTTCAGAGGAACGATCCCGTACTCACTACGTGGAATTTGCAGCAGAGAGATTGTCACTCATATCCACCCAATCACCTTACTATTAATACGGGAACGTATTGGCTGGACATAAATTGAATACCTGCGACGAAAAAGAGTCTAACCCACAAAACCATATTCTTGATAAAAATAAGGGATAAGTATGTAAACCAAAACCAATTATATTTTTTTGGTTGGTGGAATAAAGAGGGGCACTAAATGAACCTGAGAAATAATCTTGTTTTATTTTGGAAGTAGTAAGGTTTAGATATGTATCTTTATTTTTCTCAAGAATATGTTTTTGTGGATAGGACTCTTTTTCGTTGCAGGTATTCAATTGTGAAACTGTTGCTCAAGAACTAACACCATCCTGTCTAACAGTATTGCCATAATAAATCTACCTCGAACTTCTGAACTACACACATTGTTCCATAGCTTGAGAGTTGTATGGTAATTGGAATAGTTTTTCAACATTTTTCAGTAGGGCGTTGTTACCGATTTGTATTTCTAGCAGGTCGTCTTTCATCAGAGCTGCGGCTAATGGCAATTCGTTGACGTAAATTCAGTGTGGTAATTGAAGGGGGAAAATCCCAGTCACCTCTTAGACACGTCTCAGGAACCTCATTACCTTTGTGCTTTCTAGTGGGGGGGACTTGTTAAGACCTTGATGAGTGATATCAAATCATTCCAAAAGTAAAATAGAATAAAAATTGAAATAATTCCAAATTATTGAAATGGAATCTAAACTACACATTTTCTAACACAGAAATAACTTATCAATAACGTTGGAGTAACATGTCCAGCACCTTTGAATAGTCAGGATCTACAGATGTCCACGGTAAGATTTCGTTGTTCATTACGTTGGAAATTAATGCAATGTGATTAATCGCTATTAGAAAATTTGAAATCAAAGAGAAAAGACGGTATGACATTGTCAGACTTAGAAATACTTTTAATTATTCAGGTAAATTTAAAAATAAAAGTAACAGTACTTTCGTTAAACGATGTGTTGGATGTCGAAAATGTAGAAAAAAAATAAAATATTTTAACACCTATTAATAAAAAATTTCTTCAAGATTCCCTGTCGAAGAGTGAAATTTGTTATGTAAATTTTTTGTTCTGCGTAAGTTATCAGATACTATGGGAAGAATGTATGTTGACCAGCTTATTCTGTTTCTGGTAGGTTATTTCAAAACTGATCGATAGAAGTTTCAGATCATCCGAGTTCCTAAATTACCAGAGAACAATCTAATTTGTGAGGAGCTACAACAATTTTATCGATAAGAGGTAATCTTAAACTAGCTTTTAATGATGATTTCAAACATGATCTTTGATTACTTTTTTGAGGTCATCTTTAAAAAAAAATGGAGTTTTAATTTTTGAAAATACATAGAATTGACTTTATTTCATGTTTCACTTTCGTATGTAGCGAATAAAGAAGGTGGATGATGCCACACATTTCAGTATACCTGTTCACAATTCTTCACATATGTTCAGAGAAATCTGTCTATTAAGCAGAATATAGTCCCTGAATATATATTTATAGTGTACTCCTTTCATTTCTACATATTCTTTGAACGTAGAACTCAAAAATTAAATTTTACTTCGTTTGATGATTGCTTGCTGTGTTCTTTATATTTTGCTAAAGTATTTACTTGTTGTTCCTTGATATTACTCAGATCATATTGAAACAACTCAAATGTGTTCTGGAGAAACTGGCGCTTAAATTGCATTGGAAATATTTGAAGATAACAACTATATTATACCACTGTTTTGCAACTAACATCCTTTTTTATTTTCCAGAAAGGTTTGCACCACAGATTTTAATTACATACACACCTATTAATCAATTAGGTTCACGAATCTTTAGTTTTTCATGACTGTGACCTTGGGGGACGCAAAAATGTCAATTTTCGCAATTATTGTGTGTAATTTAGGAAACATTGTTGTTGCATGCTGGGAATTGACCAAAACAATGTCTTACTAGTGTTCTTAATACTAAAATTAAAAGAAACGAAAGATTTTCAGTATTATCGTAACACAAGTGTAATCAAAATGCATGTAAATACACCTTATTGCAATTTATAATATGCACTGATGGTTTTCGAATTTGAAACTGGCAAAAATGGTATTTACAGGTGAGATAAAAGCAACGAATTGATCTCAGAGCACCTATTAAATTCGAATGAAAGAAACCCAACTTCAAATTTGTTAAAAGATGACTTAATGATCTGGCCTCTTTTTTTAAAAAATAAATAAATTAAATAAATAAATAAATAAAAATAAAGGACAAATGAGGACAATTGTATTTTTTAAAGCAGTCTAGATAAGTCTTCAGCAGTTACTGAAGAATATCTATCAAACGAACTAATCCATAATTTGAAGATGTTTGTTACTGAAGAGAAATAAATTGTGAAGGACTGGACTGTGACATCTTAATTTACAGACATTCAAATTATCTCGACTAAAAGAACGAGCTTCAAACGCTGAATCAATTCACTTCATAGACAATAATATTAGCGTTTCAAAACTTTTAATAGTATTCTTGATTTACAAAGATGAAGTGTGAGTATACCAAGGCCTCTTAAGATGAGAATCCGTAAATTACTACTTTTGAAGAATGTATATATTGCGATTGGTTTATTCGTACTCTTTAAAGTTTGTATATAATTTCGTGTATAATATCTTCTAGAAGTTATATTCAGTAAAAAATGGTTACATGATGACAGAGCTCGAAGTGGGGGTTAGAAAAGGTACGCTTACATCTAGTGGCGCCGATTAATTATTAAAAGTAAAGGTAATGAATGAGCAGAAAAGTAGGGGTACGCCAAATGCAAAATGAAATAAAGATAATGGCATGCTCCCCACTTGAGTACTGCATGATGAGACAATAATGTTCGTCATTCGTGTTTTAATTTTAATGTTTTTTTTTAAGTTTGTTTTTGGTGGGTATATATTGGTGTATTTGTGATTACACAAATTAAAATGAATAGGGTAATAAACCAGGAAATGAAGGGATATCATCTCAAGCAAATCTTGTTGAAATTTGTCCAGTGAAAAACACATAAACATACAGCAAATATATGAAAATAGTAGAAGAAGACTTAGGTGGAAACAAAGGATTGCGAAACGGCTCAAATACTAGAGAAATACAACCCCTACGCGCCACACACACACGCCTCAAAGTGCTTCAATTTCCACACTGGGTAGATTCCATCCAATTTTATTCCGTCAATGCAGTCCTCAGATTGAAAGTATCTGGATCGGGTATCGAGAAATTCCGTTATCGACTCATCTCTAACAATTGATATATAAAATTCTAGAAGTGTAGAGAAAAAAAGAAATTCATAATAACTTAAGACATATTGAGTTCTGAATCAATGCATTCTAACACAAAAAAATAAATAACAATAAACGCTTTAAAAACATACTTTTCTTAAACAATTCGTGCTAAAATGTGATAATAATAATAAAAAATCCCTTTCGGTAGGCCTACAGGCTGAGGTAGATTTCGAAGTTTCGCTGGGAGCCGGGGCTCGCCCCCCAACTTCAGTGCTTTTGAGAGGATGCGCCTCCTTTATCTTAACCAAAATCTCCCTGCAGCACTACACCACCACGGAGTACATCTTCACCCTCCCGCGGTTGGCTGCGCCCCCAAAGGAAAGATTTGCCCCATTTATTGTAACCTACTCTTGGTCATACACCTTCATTGAAAATTTCATTTCTCTACGTTCAATGATTTGGAAATTGGGTTTTTGGGGCTGCCATTTTGGATCCAAGTTGACGACTTTTTGAAAGTTTTCTTATTTTGTCGTGACCTATTTGTGATAGTACAACTTCAAGTAAAATTTCATTTATCCAGCTCAAACGGTGTGCAAAATGGGATTTTGGGTGGTCATTTTGGATCCAAGATGGCGAGTTTTCCCAAATGTTGTGATATTTCCCTAAGCTACTCGTCATAATGCACCTTTATGCCAAATTTCGTATCTCTAGCTCAAACGGTGTGGAAAATGGATTTTTAGGTCCGCCATTTTGGATCCAAGATGGCGTCTTTGAACTCATTAGGTAACATTTTCATAATCAAAAAGTGATGTTGTACCTTTATGCCAAATTTGATTTCAATAGCCCCAGCGGTTTAGGCTGTGTATTCTATACAACAATGGGTTCGGCGGCCATTTTGGATCCAAGAGCGACCGATTTTGCTCATTAACGAACTTAACCGAGCTATTAAACCTAGAAACAGCATATAAAAATTTGGTTCAAATATCTTCAAAATTATGGCCGCTAGCGTGTTAATATATAAATATACACTTTCATATCGTTCCGATCTCAATAGGTATATTTTCTTCGAAATCTACCTAAAAATGTTTCAAAGACATACTTTTCTGAACATTTCGTACTAAAAAAATGTTTATGCATGACTAAACAGATAAGTATGGGTGTGTCAATTAAAGAATATATAAAGTGACTGCATATGAAAGCGCACCTCATGCTTTTCTTTTTAGTCATGCATAAACGAAAATATTTTTCACTTTTTAGTAAGAATTGTTTAACAAAAATTTGTTTAAAAAGTTTTTTTTTCCTAATTTTTTTCGAATTATTTTGATATTGGGATACTTTCTCTGAAGCTAATATTTTGTGACCCAAATCCTAAAGTGTTCGGCTACCAGTCAAACGCCATATCGTTGCAGGCAATTATCTATTTTAGGATAAACAAGTCCGTACTAAAAAAATATATTAAAAATATGCTTTTAAAATATATAAATATATAGATATATTGTATTGTCACCCGACTTATGATGTTGTGCAAAATTTCATAATTGTATGACTTCGGGAAAATAAGTTAAATTAACGTTCCAAAATTTGAGGGCACGCCGAACCATTGTGAAGTAGAGAAAAGAACGTAAAAAGACCGACTTGGGTCATCGACATAGCATAGCCAGATCAACCGATTGTTTTCTACAAGAAAAGAATTTGAACATTTCTCAATTAAATGTTTTGGGATGCCATGGAACAGTAGTAAATACAGATAGATATGACTGACTGATGTCACAGATAGAGAAAACAATGGTTGCAGCGGTTCGTTAATCTGCTTTATTTAAATGAGCTTTGGTTTTGTCATTAGATTAAACATTTGGATAGTGAATCTACTGGACCCAATACGCTCTCTGTTCCCGTCAGAAAGACACTTTAAAAGTTGTGAAGAAGTACCTATAGCTTCATTTCAAACAATCTTCTCAAGTTTATCGACGAACTCAATCAGGTAGATAAATCATAGTAAGTGTATTTGCTAAATCCGCACAGAAAAACACAGTTTGGTAATGAAACTCCCTTTTTTTCTGCAACAACGAGTGTCAAACAATTTGGTTGATTTATGTAGACGAAATGTTATGTAGTTAGGTAATTATAATTGAAAATTTTGTTTAAAAATATTAGTTATGATTACCGAAAATTAGTCAGAGCGCCAGGTATGTGAACACTGCGAGTAAAGTTTCCAGTGTCTTGGTCAGAATTTAAACCCGAGCCGTCCGATTCATACTCATGGGCCGACACCTTCTCGCAGCCTGTTTACTGAACTGGCAGTGTAGTTAGAACCATTCTTTAGAGTCAGTATTTGATAGGGAAAACCAAATCTCTTCTTGATAAGTAATGTTAATCATTACACTTTTCAAACAAATCATTTGGACACTGTTACTCTATACCAGACCATGGACAACAAAAGTAATTACTATATTCATTCACTCATCACATTTGGTTAAAGCTACTTAGACCTTTTTTTCTGTGCAACGGAACTCGTCGACTCAAAGCCAGTACCAATAGTAAATTTGAATTTCATTTATGGCCTTTAGGCATCTAAGGCTCAGGACGAGATAGGGTAAGCGAAAGGATGCGAGAAGGTGTCGGACAGCGTCTAAGTTGTAGGTACTATCTCGGTATTTGCAAGGCGTGACTGAGGAAAACCCCTGAAAAAAACTCAGTCTTGATGATCGGCCGCTGGGATTGGACCCACAACCTAGCGAATGATAAGCCAGCGCGCTACCGTTGAGCCACGGCCACTCGGTCCAGGACGATTTGTCTTATCTCTCTCGTTGAACCCCCTCCCCCCAAACTGGCACTAATACTTCGTCTATATATCAGCACAGAGCAACCACATAAATCATTATGCTGGCTCGCCCAATACGTCATTAAAATTTACGTTTCTTGATCGTTCCAAATGCCTTCGTGAGTGGTAAGTTCTGGGTTATTTTAGATACTGCACATGCCAAATTAAAGTCTGTGAATAAACAACTACTGCTAGTAGGCAAATTATACCCACCCCGCTCAATCGAGTTTCGAAATTCGAACCACCCTAATGCATTACTTGTCCTGCATCCTAGCACTCTCACGTCAGTCTATCCCCTGTATTTCAGATTTACAAGAAGAAAAAAATGCTTATGTATATTAGACGTCAAATAGTATCCGAGTTCGGCTATAGATGGCAGAGCGGCAAGTGAATTCCTTAACTGTAGAACTGCTGCCCCCTGAAGGAGAATCTGCAAACTAATAGATCGTAACTAATATTATGAGTACAGTTCGTTTAGAACTTTAGAAAAAAAATAACTTTCACTACATTTCACACAATTTCAAATTCTTTTGCTATCTTTTGTCAAAATAACTTTAGATGTTCTATTTCTGTCTCTTCAGATCAAATAATTTCCTATCTAGGCCACTGAACAAAAGGGAGAAAATATGGAAAACTGTAAACAAATTGTATTCTCTTCATTTTCAAAGTTTATGATGTAACTATGAATCTGGCCATAGGATAAGGGATATAAATTGAAATTATTTCTGGCCTTAAGATATCTAATGTTCAGGCAGCGAAAGCGGAGGGTAAAAGATGTGCGAAGGTGTCAGTCCAGGGTTTTGTATGAAGGTACCATCCAGGCATTTGCCTGGTGTGACTGAGGAAAAACCTTGGAAAAATCTGTCAGGATGGTTGGGCGCTGAGATTGAACCCACGACCTCCCTAATCTAAGCAAACGCTCTACAATTGGGTTATGGCCGCTCGATGTAGGGGAAATAATCTGAAAGGAGTCTGCGAGGGTCATCGTTGAAGGTACCATCCCGCCCTTTGCCTAACGTAAGAGCAAAAATCTTACAAACGCCTATTAGGATGTCGACTGCTGATATAGATCCCAGGACGTCCTGAATTCGAAGGAACGCTCTACCAAATAAGCTTTGGCCACTTGTTTTATTTTAATTATAAAAGTGTCCTTAAAAACGTACCTCTCTGCCATGAAAAATGACGGCAATCATCTAGTTATCTTGTCAATACATCTGGCTTGAAGAGCTTTTTAGAGCAAAATGGGTTCTTACAAATTTCAATCTGCACAAAATTCACTAGAATGATTTGATTTATTTTTTCGTTTTGTTTTTTAAAGAAAATGTATTTGTTTTTCTTGTAAGATGTGCCGTTTAAGCACCAGAGTTGCGTGTAGTTTCTCATTTAAGAACACCATTTTGTAACATGAAAACTACTTTTGTGTTGTATGTCAACTTGATCTATTTCATTTTTAAGTAATTATTTTTAATCATCTTAAGGTATTAGGATCGGAAAGTAATGTATTTTCGAGTAATAACATACAATATCATAATCAGTATTACGAGGGTTGACTGAAAAGTTCTCGACCTTCCCACGAAGCATTTGTCGTAGCCCAATTAGATTTTTGTTTGTTATAGTACATATCATTTGTAGGTTCCAGACTAAATTTCTCACCAATATATTTTCCTTTGCTTCAAGTATTGAAGACTGAAGTGAAGAAATTCCACCAGGACAATGCACTCGCGCCCAGGTCCATTGCAATGCCTGCCATCGAGTCCTGTGGCTTCGAATTGCTTCCACACTCTCCCTACTCGCCAGATTTGACTCCTTCAGAATTTCGTCTGTAACCTAAGCTCAGACAACGCCTAGTTGGCATCCACTTTTCATCAGATGTTGACGTCCTGGCGGTGGACTTTTTTTTCATAGACAGGATGAAACGTTCTGCATGGAAGGCATGGCCTGCAGCACCAGTGGCTAAAGTGTGTGGCGCTGAAAAGTGACTATGTTGAGAAATAGCCATGAACGATTGAACTCCGGATACCTTTTCATAGGCAGGCAGAGAACTTTTCAGTCAATTCTCGTACATTTATCAGTAATTAAAGAAATTCATAAAAAGCAAATTAACATATTTTTAGTGCCTGGGTCCTCATCGCCCAGCTAAAGACCCTATATCTTTAACGGACAGGATAGATGTCTCTCAGGCGTGAGTTCTGGGTTTGAATCTCCCTAGTGAAAGCTTGAAACTGAAGATTAGGTTCCCGAATCAGTGTGATTTTATTTCAGAAGGGTAATTGTCTCCACGAGTTCTGGTTTTCGTATTAGTACTTTGTTAACAGTATTTTCGATTATTATTTTCAACTACGGGTTTCAAGAAATATTTATTCACTAGAAGGCAAATGGGTCACGAAATGTCCAATGGGAACGGTGACTGGATTTATTCACAAATAACCACCAGCGCCATCTCTGAATGAGTATATGCGTTAACTAGTGACGCATTACGACTATTTTCCCTAAAAGCAAGATATTTTGAATTTATTCCTAAAAGTATCGACGGATTCAATGGTTTAGTCATAAGACTGGCATCTGCAGGCAGAAGGAATGAACTACTATTTTTTTTTTAATTTTTCACCACTAGATGACAAGGTAGTACATTAATTTTGATTCTGAATTCCGTAGGTCACGTCATCATTGCAAATACAGGTACGGAAAATAATTGTAAACTCATTTCTTTTCCGACAAAATGTCAGTGTGAGAAGTCTAGGTAGAAGATAAATCTAATTAAAATTAGCTATTTAAAGACAGTACACAGGGTCGATTGGACATTGTGCGCATACGAATAAACTGTAATATTTAATAGTGACTTATTACACTTAAAATAGATAAATACTCCGGCCAAAAGTATATTATAATAAAATGCATTTGAAAACATTTTATCTTGAATGTTCAGATGAGACTATGCTTCAGGAATTTCACTCGTGTATTTTCTGTTTATGTTGCAATTCGCTTACTGCCTACTGTAACAATTGTAAATATAAATACGTATATATATATATATATATATATAGTTCTTTATTCGCGCGCTATTTTAGCCTATGTTTATACTAACTCTTTGTCACAATTCCAATTTAGGACAAGCAATGATAAACTAGTTCTGTGATTATAATATTGTTTGCATACGCCAGAAGAAACATTATTTCTTATTAAGCAGGCTGTTTTCCCCGTGTCGATGCACTTACAATAAGTAAAGTTACTGTATTTGTAGCTATCTGAAACACTCTTTATTAAAAGTTTTCAAAAAGTTCATTGATATATCCAGTATTGGGTTTCCTTTTGAATTGAATGAACCTTTATTGTAGGGCGAAGTTCAGCATACGCTACTCTTCCAATAAAAATATGTTTTCGTTGCTCTATGCCAAAAGCTGTATCAAACGTTTTCATTACACAGTCTAGATATCGACAACTGGCCGTCATTTTGATAAAATGGCGCCAATCATTGGTTTTTGCATTTATGTTATAAACGGTGGCATATGCAGAACTTTTGGGAGAGTACAAAATAAAAGATCGTAATTTTCTTCTTTCTGAGTTACTATTACCATTTTTCCGCTAGAACTAACGGTTACAAAGTTATCACCTGTTTTAATGTTCTAAAATTTAAACTTTTTTTTTAAACTAAAACTAACTAACTCTATGGCTTATTGAACTCGCAAAGTTCATCGCCGCAGTAACTAAAGTTCGCTATTGGATTCTATCCTTTGGAATATCAAGCCAGTTTTCATCACGAACACCTACTTCTCGAAGATCTCTTCTAATATTGTCCTCCCAACGACGTCTTGGTCTTCCCAATGGTCTCCTTCCATCCGGCCTTCCAACCAGGATAGAATATCGTTTTCCCCCATCCAAGCTACATGGCCTGCTCACCTTAGTCGTCGCGATTTCATTATTTTTACACCTGGTGAATCGTACAGTAGTGATGACCAAAAGCAAGACCAAGACCAAGACCGTAGCGGTCTTGGTCTTGGTCATGCATCTGTATCACTGGTCTTGGTCACGGTCTTGGTCTTGCTTTTAAGAAGTTTATACGTTTCGTATGTAAATTTTACACCGGATATAGGAAATAGTAAAAGCTATGTGTATCAGTGCTTAATGTATTGTTTATCTTCATGTAAGTGTACAGAATAGAACTACCGAAGTTCAATTTCGCTTTAATTTGAACAACTTCACTAACATTTTATTATTTTACTTTTAGTTTATTAGCTGTTTTAGGCACACAACTATGTTCGTACGATTTAACAGACTGCAATCATGGGTTATCGAAAATGATGGCCAAAATAACTTAGACATTGCAGTTCTCACCTTGTAACAATCCATAGAATTGTGCTCTCTGTCACCTTCTAGTCACTGTTCCAATTATTTACCATACTCTGTGCTCCAGGTAAGTTCCAAAGGAAGACCAAACATACACGGATATTGTGTTTAACTAAATCTTAGTATTGTTGTTTTCGTCTAAGAAGCACCCATGTCCACAAAAACAGACAATTGACGATAATGAGACTAGTCATGGCTCAAGCGAGTTCTGCCAGAACAGTGATAGAAAGTATAATTACTTACAAATCTGAATTTGAATTGATTTAAGCCTAAGACTTGGGACAGCAATGATGAAGTTAGAGGACAGGGCCTTGAGTTAAGGTACCATCCCAGCATTCGCCTGGTGGGACTGAGGAAAAACCTAGAAAACCTCAGCCAGGATGGCCAGTTACGGGATTTCATACACAGACCTTCCGAATGCGACGCCAGTGCTCTACCAACTCACCTACAGCCGCTCGGTAAAATTATTTACGAGTTTGCTGACCAATACTTTGCTGTGGAATAAATGTACCAAAGTAAACCTGCTGAACTTGAAGCATTTCTGTGCTCAATACAAACCCAAACGCCTGTTACCTCTAGCTTACTCTAAAGTAACTTTTGTGTTGCATTAAAAACCATAGCCCACATCTAGTAATATTCCTCCCGACTTTATCAACAGGTGACAACCAATTTCCAAGTGTACTGCAAAAACTGTTGTTTTATTCAGACTCAATTCTCCGTAGCATTTAACACATAGAACAGAACTCAGTTTTCAATAACAGATATCAACAGACATTTTATAACATCGACTAGTAGCTTAGAACACAAAGACTTGGTTACACAAATCTGTAGACTCCGAACTGACCATAATCCACCTTTATCTGAATCAATAAATCATAAAACGACAAACCTAACATCAGAAAAGCCAGGACATCAGACTTCCTTTTGCCCTGTATCCAAATTATCCTTAACAGAAACTTTTTCCTTCTATTGTAAGTTTAGTGTACAGTAGTACGGTAGTGTACATTGTAAGTTTAGTTTAGTATGCTACAATAACAACGGCATGATTCTCAGATCCACTCACACGTTTTGGACAACTGGGAACACCTTCACTCCAGGGCATAGGCGCATAACACATACACTGTGAAAAGTGGAAACAAAATGGAACGAAATGGATGACAGTTACTCTGCTTTATGGAGAAAGAAAAATCGAAAATTAGCGTTTTCTTGTACTTACTCTTAAACGTGGATATAGTGTAAGCATTTTAGTGGAAAGACTGGTTAAATTAACTCCATTTTAAAGTTAAACACTTTCTTTGTAATACCTTAACGTTAACTGAAAATAGGTTGAAACTGACCAAAGTGATTTGTCCGTGAACGTTCAATTTATTTTACGCTTAAAACTCGGTCATTTTCTAATCGAAGTGTAAGCTAAACTGGCAGTTTTGAGGTTACGTACTTTTGTGGATGAAGTTTAACCCTTAGTCGGTTATTATATAATCCAGTAACAGGAGTAACGTTACTTGCTTGTCACTAAACGCCAGGCCATTTTGACTGTTTATATTGCCTTTACACTGTGAACAGAAAACAGTTCACTGGTGGACCGAGAACGGCAAGGATTGTATTGGCGGAAAGAGAAATTAAGTTAGGTATAAATCTTTACACTGTAGCAAACGTATCTCTCCTTTTTTCAGGAGACATTCCTCGTAGTAATCGTTAATGATTAACCTCCTTCGCAGTAAAACCCTAGCTATAGATATCACTTGCAAAGCCAGAAGCACGAACTGCCTTCGTAGAGCCGGTCCGGGTGGTCAAGCTGGCTAGTGCGCTGGTCTGGCAACCAAAGGATCGTGGGTTCGAATTCCGCCTCGGGCATATATCTTTGTGAAACCCTTATTTTCAAATACACGTAATTTATGTTCATCTGCTAGGGTCGTGCTCCAACTTTCGCAACCGTAAACTATTACCGGCAGAATAACCGTTCTGTATATTTTCAATTTCTATTTCCTTGATATTAATCACAATGTTAGAAGTTTTTGGACTGAATAGAAACAATAAAACATGACTTCATTTCCATTATATCGAAATTAAACTTCTGCTGGGACTTTTTTATAGGCACTTTCTACATTTTTACACTTTCAACGTCTAACGCTGTTGATTGCAAGTATCCGTGATGCGCAGCCATTTTCCCCCTTATTTCCAACACTAATAGGTACTTTACATATAGGTTTGCTCGACTGCCTTATTGCGTTATTAGTATTGTGGAGGCCTCCAAAATTTGGAGGTTTGCAATGCTGTAGCTACCTTAGTTTGCAACCCTGGCAAATGAGTTTGATATTAGATATTTTCCATTTACAGGTAGTTTTGAAATATGTAATAAGCTGACGTAGTGCCATTTCAAACAATGAAACTTTCTATTGGGTTGGCAACACTGTTCATTCTGTGTTAATGCATAATGAGTTTTAGGCGTTCCCTCTTGCTGTACTTTCATGGTACCTAGTTTGGATTATTTTGCTTTGTTGGTTCAAAAGTTATTGGAGATTATCTCGTGTAACCAGTATACTGTAATTTGTTCGCACTTCTAACTACCGAGCCCCATACTACCTTCCCCCTGGGCCATTGCACCTATAATTTTGGTGTTCTACTTCTCTCTCTATTCACGGCCTTTCAGCTGCTTTATGTCTCATTCGGCTTTGCTCGTATCAGATCGTGACCTTTCCTTGTTAGCGCGATATATTTCGTGTGCAACATGTTCATGTTTCTCACGCGAGGTGGCAGCACATTTTAAACAGAAAAAAATAGCATGTCAGCGCACAGAGCTTCATGTTACCTTTGTACCTGCAGTACAGGTTAGCTGTACATTAGAGTGGGTGAAAATTAGTCTTATAATTTGAATGATTTTGAAATCAAGTGGTAGATGATTGAAAAATTCACAACAGGGAAAGCGAAAATGAACAGTGATGAAGACAATTTTGACAGTGATAGTGTTAGTGTAAACGATAGCGGTAGTAACAAGGCAGCTTACAATGGCGATAAGTTCGATTATTCATTTAGTAATGCTGATATATCTGCTAGAGACACCACAGATTTATTTTCAGTTAGGCAGTCGCAACAAGTAGACCCAGAAAATATATCGCCATCATTTCCAAGATTTCCATTTCCAGGCGTGCCTTGTACACATGTAAATTTCAATGGCAGTGGGCTTGTTCTCAACCATTTAGTATATTTCTCTGACATTTCGTATATTTCGCCTCGTATCTGCTCGTACGTCCTATCAGCTCGTACATTTCAAATCCGCGAGACCAACTTTGTCACACTATAATTCTTTTACATTCGGTTATTTCTACATTTTAAAATATACAGAGAGCCAATTTGACGAACGGGTTAATCCAGGTGTGGTTTTATGACGTGACATTTCCACAACCGTTAACGATTTTGATAAAATAGGGATAGGACACGCCCGTCCCACTTACAATGGACATTTCCGTTTTCCCCGTCCTTATATATTTTACAGTTTGTTTGTGTACATCGGATTAAATAACATATAATGTTTTTTTTAAATTTCAGAGCTACGGTTTTCCGTTACGTAGAAATATAGCATGAAATACTGAGAATTCAATCTCCTATGTCATACAACGAAAATCATCCTCTGATTGGTTTGACGTAATCAGTCCGTTGTATTTCCGTAGCTATATGCTTCTCCCTATGTTACGTTCCTTATTCAGAAGTTTGAAGACAAAAAACAAAAAAGAGAAAATTTTTTACTTCATCACTTAACGAAATAATTAATGTACAAATCTGCAGAACACACTTCAATAAGTTTAAACACCAAAACATGTTTTTAATAACAGAAATTGCTCGAAACATAGACAGGGGGCAGTCTTAACTTGAAATGTTCTTCTTATCGCTCGTTCGTGCAGCTGTTTATATCTTGTAAATTTAGCTCAGTTGGTTAGCACATGCAACTTTTAACATTTTATACTTTCACCTATGGCTGCTCGAATCATATCAATGGCCGTGTTCTATTTTACTTCACGAAACGCAAGAGTAACTTCAATGTGAATGTTTCAATTTACGTTTTTGTTTCTTACATGCTTTTATTATTATTTTATACAATGACATATTAAAACTATTCAATATATTCACGGCCTACAAGTACGTTAAATTGTTAACAGATAGCAGTAACGAATACTATTAATTCATGTTCTTTTAAGTTCTTGAAAAATACTTCACTAGCATTCATTAAAAAAGTATACGATTGTCGGATGTAAAACCCCACATTTTTTACAGAAAAAATAGGTAATTCTTTTTAAATACAAGAGTTCTAAAGAACATTATTAGAAGATATCTTATGATTTAATCATGAAAATAAAAAAAAAGAGCTGATATAAATTAGTGTTGAAGCTACCAAACTATATCAATATCTTAAAAAGTATTAAAAGTAAAAATCAATTTTAAATGAATAAAACGAACTAAATGACGTCTTAAGGCATACAGAAACGTTATTCACCACTTATACTATTTCTTTCGATCCATTTTTGCGATCTCTTTTTAACAATACTAACAAATCAAATACCATTTGTATGTCAATGACAAGCAGTCGGAAGACTGATTACGTCATAACATGGCGGCACCCGATTAAGCGCAAGGCTTAGACGCTTTTGAAGCAAGTCTTTATAACTCTTGATAGATTCATCACAGAACGAAAAGAAAATGTTTTCCGTAGTCTGCTTTAATAGAAGAATATTTTATTGCAATAAAAAAATACTACCGGAAATGTCCAATAGCCTATCGCAAAATAAAAAAAAAAGTTCTTTTTGGCACGGTTTCTTAAAAAAAGAAAAAAATAGGCCCGGCAGTGAACCAATGATCAAAACGTGATAACTCGGCTTAAACCGGAAACTGGCTTAGCTACTTATCAATGTAAATAATGCTTACATGTGCCCGGAACAGCTATAGATTTAAGCATTTCTTTCAACATGACGTCCCCTATTTTTTTTATTAAATCAACACGCCTGCAAACTGAGAACCTGGAAATGAATAAAACAATAACCATAATAATGAATAGTCGATGTTCACTCCGTGAAGTGAGTAACTACGGGCAGAAGAAATTGGTTTAAGCACTATAGTACGCATCATAGTTAGATATATCGCCAACAGAGTACTCTGCATTTTAGACGAGAATTCTTAGGGTTTTTATGAAGACAGATATTTCTAGAAGTTGTTGAATGACTCCGTGAGAAATTCAGAAGTTTTAAGCGATTTAAAACAAATTAAATTTATTTGTTTTCCTTTTTGTCTTGTACCTAAAACTTGTAGGCAGCATTGAAATACTTGGAGATATTTTTACAAAAGGATAGGAATTTTTAAAGGTTTCAATAAGCATAATTATACACTGAAAATACAGAAGTGCTATAAATTTTAATTTTGGAAAGTGTGTTTGTCAAAATGCTGTCTTTAACGACATACGAATCAATTTTTCATTTTACATTCTGTACACAAACGTATAACTACCAAACAGAATTATATATAAATATAAAAATACAGGACAGTAAGGAAATTAAGAACTTTTATTTTTCTACAAAATCTAGAGAATCAATTTGTCATCTATCTAGACAAGAATAATAGCAAAATACGTACGCAAAATAATCCAATTCATCTATCATATATGGATCTAGACATCTTTGGCATAAGCACGAATAGTGTAGTGCAGAGGATACAGAGATGAAGTCAGCCTATGTCACGTGATCTCCTAAACCTAATCCAAGTGAATTTGGTGGATCTTAGTTTTCAAATACCATACATGTATTAGGCCAGTGAGACTGAGGCAACACCTGCTAGACATTAGATCAGAATGCCAAAGCTTTATTGATCAGGTCCAAGAACTTTATTGATCAGGTGCCATGGTTGTCAGTGTTGACAACTTATTTTCTATAAAATTCATTTTCTTTAAACATCTTCCATTACGCTAGACGTGCCAGCACCAAACTTAGCATAAACATTATTGGACACAGTAAAAAAAAAAAACTGTGGGTGTCTCCGTCTCTAAGTACCTGTTGTTAGTGTTGCCAACCAGTGTCCAGAAACTATATCTTATGAACCACAAGATATAGAGACGTTACTGAGGCACCTCTGGAAAGATCTTGGCTTGAGTAGGTCAGATCCATCAAAGCTGTCTTGATCAGGAGCCGTCAGTATTGAAAACTATTTTAAATAATCAATATTGATTTTCCAAAATTTTCGTTGCGACTTATCCACAGCACATTTGGCGTAAATATTATTGGACATAATGGGAAAGTATTGTGAGTATTCTCGTCCCAAAGAACTCCCAGCTTTTAGTGTTTCCAACCATCTTATAAAAATTATTGCTTTCGTGTTTTACGATATTGTTTCTATTTCACAGCTGAAATATGATATTAATGAAAACTGAAGATAGCAATAATCTTGATCAACATTTCAACCAATGTACTTACATATACATATCGTTGGCCATTGGAGAAAAAGAAATTATGGAAAGGATTCTACTGAAGTAATGATAGAACGAACAAACATTTTTTTATATGATCGGCTTTCCCATTTTCTACGAAAACAAAATTTATTGCATTGCTTCCTATTTTGATATCACGGGGTCAGACGGTGCTTCTGTTATTAGAAAACAACGTTTTTGACTAAAAATAAATTTCCCCTTTAGAAATGTTTTTTTTTAATTATATGAATAAACGACAAATAGCAATATTCAGTGAACTTTACACGCTTAATTGCCCTTAAAACCCACACTGATAAGTTCACAAAACGACCAGAAAAAAAAAAATTGCATCTTAAAATGAGCTATTTGTCAACGGTTTCCACCTACTAAAGTTTACCCCAGTTAACGGTAGTCATGTATATTTATGCTTCAAAAAGTACACTTTTGCGTGCGGATCGTCTCTGAAATGGTGTTAATATTGTGCACAATAAGTTTCATGTGTGGATCATTTAAACCACACATGAATGATATAAACATCGAGACTTTTAACTTTAACAACGATGATTGAGATCTACATAGAGACAGGTATATGAGCCGAAAGTCTCTAGACAAGGTGAAGCAATAGTGGTTGGTCATTGCCGTCCATTTCATGTACATGGCGTCCTCAGAATGAGAGCGACTATTTAAAGCTGCCTCTGAACCACTTGCGTTTGTTTACACTGGTTATCGCACCGAGAAATCTTTATTTATTTATTTTCGGCATTGAATGAAACCAAATTTTTATGCTATCATTCACTTTACTGCAATAGTGAGAAAAAAAGCCCCTTCAAGTGACTAGAATACAAAATAAGAAATTACAGAGTCTGAAAAACTACAAAATATTTGCGATTAATGTATTGAATATATTAACTGAGAACACGTTCCCTTCCGTATATTTAATTCTAAATGAAAAGGAAGGCAGAAATACTATGTTTGTAATAAATATTCAACAAATAAAGTAAATATTTCTTCTGAAAAGGAATCCATATTAACTCTATATGCGATTATAACTTCCTTTCCTATTTACGTATAAATACTGCTCCACCCAACTCACTTTCAGTGCAGAAGACAACCAGAAGACGAACCATGAAGACAGTGTTTGCAGTGAGTATATTTTTTTATAGTTAAAGCATACAACCCAATTTGTAGAGTAACGAGTCAAAAAAAAAAGACATTTTGTCAAGCAGCAGAATATCTGGTTTCACATCAATTGTCTTGTAAAATTGCATATCTAACGTGTAAAACAGAATTCATGCAATATAACAAGTTGTATTAGCGCGTATACCACCAGACTTGTCTTGTTTATATATCTTAATGCATTATTGTTCATAATAATCTTATGAATATGCTTGCATATACGAGAACGTAAATGAATTTCATTATAATATATTTGAATATAGTTAAGTAAATACTTTCTCAACACTTCACTTAATAAAATGTCCCTTTCGCTTCCTCACTTGTTATTAATTCAAATAACAACTTGCTTTCGCTGTACACCACCAAGAAAATTTTATCATCAATAAATTATCATATTATGATATGAGGAACGTATTGAACAATAATGAACATCTTGAATACGAAATTCTTCATCATAGAATTTTAAAATAACTAAACATATTACTTACAACATTCTCCTCATTTTTTCTGTTAATTTTAAATTTTGTTTCCCGGTCTGTATGTATGTCTTGCTTTCATGCAGGCTAGACCCTAAACAGTTTATAAAAACAAATTTCAGATAACATTTCTGCGACTTAGATTTGTTCGTTTGCTTTAATTCAAATGACGTCACAACTTCTCTTTACGCTAACTTTGGATTACATGAAGTTCTGTGAAACTTTGCTCATGTTATTTTCTTTTCCGATTTTCGCTAATTTCTTCTCTCAGATTTGCACTAATTTCACTTACTTCTGCGAATTATCATTATCGTCGCGTACAGTATACTTTTTTTTAACTATACGCATTTAAGTGCGTTGTCATGAAATTAACAGCTGAACGTTTCAAACTCGAAATGTCTGTATACGTACAGTGGTCGCGCCAGGAGATGAGCTTTATCCAAAAGAATGTGACAAAGTTACGGACAATTCCATTATCAAGTGGAGGGGAGGTCGTGTCAGTTTGTTTCAGTTTGCCGAGCTGAATGGCTGAATGAATAGGTTCACGTTGTACATTTCTCATGCGCACACACAAAAATTATCAACCCCTTACTTCAGTTTCAGTATAAACTCATGACACACGATTCCTCGTAGGGAAAATACTACAGACAAGAAGAGAGATCCGAAGATCAAAGCGGTAAATTTCACTCCTAAAATAAATAGTAAATTGAATTTATCTTTTAACTTTCTTTGTTCCCTCTCGCTCACTTGAGTTCCACCTCTTGACGCGAGGGCTATACTAATCCCTATCAGAAACCTTTATTTTTAAACTATGGCAGCGGGTAGGATCGATGAGGAGAGTCATGGTGCAAGAGCAAACTTAAAACTGTACAATTTTCATTTATGTGGCGCAGGCAGTGATTCCGCCAGGATTTTCAGTTTGGAGGGGTGTAAAGTGAAAATCTGGAAAGTTCAAGTGGAGTTTTGCTAGGTTCCTATGGATTTTTCCCGTAAAAAAAATAAAGTTTGGTCGCGTGCTCTGGAGAATTTGGGAGGTGACTACACTCAAAGGAGAGATCTGGCGGAATCACTTGGCGGAGGTTTGTGTTAAGTTTGTAAAATAAACTTGGTCTGTGTTGTTTATTATTTTGTTTCTGTTCTGTTTTTAAGGTTCTGTTCGCTTTGGTAGCTTTCCTAGCGGTTTCTTATGCAGTTACTTACACTGACGATGGGCGTGTCGGCGACTTACGAAATGTGGATTACTACGTAAGTATTTTCTCGTAATATTAATTATCCAAATAAATATTTAACAGAATTATTCGTAATTAAACTTTTAACAAGAGAAAGAGATTGATTCTCCTTGTCAAAGTTTCATTAGTTAAGTCTGTGTATAATTATTACAATGCCTTATTTTAAAAGAAATTCTTCTTTCGTAAATAGAAGAAAAGTGATCCCACAGAATCCGTAGTTACCTCCATCGTTTTGAAATCAAGAAATCATTGCTTCGATCTCTGGTAGAAACACAAGTGATTCAGAATGCACTTAGGAATTACTATGTGTACTCCATAGCATGTTAAACATTAACTCTGTCCAATGAATAACAATAAGAAAGCACCACTCTGTCATCTTGTCTGCAGTTCATTATCATCATTTTTAAATAAAGACTTAAACATTCTGAACTAGACAGAGATCAAGGACCACGTTCAGCATGAAATATATTAGCGAAAAGAAGAATAAGGTTTACTCATAATAATAAACGTTTGACCACGTCGGGTTAACTAAGATGGTCATGATGCCTGATTCGTTAGGCTGTTGATTTTCGGTGTCGCACCCCGGTTCGATGAGTGAGCGCGTTAATCTCCTGGCCACCCTGATATCATTCTCTGTCCGAGTATAGATATTTGTACATTAGAAAGCATTGCGTTCATATTTTAGGGAGAGAATGAACTTAATTGTTATTTGGAATGACCAAAACCAAATAAAGTTTACTCAAATTTAAGCAAAATGACTTAAAGTTACTTGATAAATAATTTAGGGAAATTACATTTAATTTAAGTGAACGTAAACACATAAATACTAGCTTTAATTTCATGACCAAAGTGTAAGTGTAGATTCATATATCTGCGGTTGTCTTTAACCCCACGCGTTGAACATGAGCAAGTGGTATCAGCTATCGAAGCCAATTGCATATTTGTTACTTTTTTCTTCAAAATACGTGTTAATCATACTCGTACGCATTTACAATTTGTGGTTTTATTGTTTTAAAAATATACATTCCAAAATTTTTAATTTTTTATATTGGTACAGTTTAGTAACTGCATAAATTGCATGGACTGTGCGCAATATGATCGTAATCGGTCATGAAGAAGGGTTTTAATTTCTTTGGTAATAAAATATATATGCTATCGAATGCGAAACCATTGGTATTAAATCAAATATTATTGAATATCAAACTAATCTACTCAGAGATAATTACTAATCTGTCTTATTAAGGATTGAATAATACCTTCATAAATTTTCAAATCCCGGAAACTCAATACAGAAAAATATACTTTTAAAATTAAAGTGGATGACTCGTAAATTACCGTCCCGGTATTTAGAGGAACTAGCAACAGAATGAACTAATTAACTTAAATATATTCATCAGTATTAACTTCTTTATTTTTTTTCTTCCTCATTCAAGGCCTACCCTAAGTACCAATACGGCTACGGAGTCAACGACGGATTGACTGGTGACGGCAAGAAGCACGTGGAGACTCGTGATGGTGGAGTGGTGAGAGGTGAATACCGGATTAATGAGCCTGATGGTACTGTCAGGATCGTTACATACACTGCTGACGCTGAGAACGGATACAGAGCCACTGTCAGGAGGGAAGGAGTTCCTGGACAGAAGCCTATTCCAACTCCTGCGGCCATTCCAGCTGCTCCACTACGAGGAAGTTCATATTAACAGAGGTCTTGAAATTTGAAAGACCTTGCAGTCTGCTCTAACACTAGTTTCTTATGAATGATAAAGAGTTTTTCTTTGTTCTGTGGAAGACTTTATCCTCATTCTCGGTACAGTTTACTGACTTTTTGTTTGTTTTCTAAATGTCTTGACAGGTTAATACAAATTTTATTGCCATACAATCTTCTTACCAAGAAATGGACAGATGGGAAGTTAGTTTCTTAATATACATTACTATGTATATTCTTCGTTAATAATTGAAATTAACTTTTTTTTTTACCAGGATTAAATAAATTCTTTCTAAATTAAATCTTGCGTTGTGATTATTTTTTTCCTTGAGCGCCTTATCAACTTCTTTTCAAATTCTAAACATAACTACTTCTTTTTTATGTGCTGCTATTACATTACCTTAAGGTTAATGTAAAGCAACGATCTCCAACAAAAGATGGAAGCACTACCTCCGTATATGTCTAATGTATTCTTTTCGTTGCACGAAATCTCAATGCTGCTCCTACAAATTCAGAGTTCTAACTTTAAGAGATCAAAGTACATATCTATTTCAAGAGTTCGATTTGTGCCTTTTTTGTTCATTGTTGAAAGAGCTTCATTGTTATAGGTTTTGATACTCACAACAACAATCAAGCGATTTTAATAATGAAGAAAAACGAAAATAAAAAAGATCGTCATTGATCGAACTCTTATATTGGTTATGAACTTTATTCCCTAAAAGTTAGAACTCTTCAGGCTTGAATTTGTAGGAACAGCATTAAAATTTCGTGTAACACTAAAAATACGTTAGAGACATACGGAGATAGTGCTGCTCTCTTTTGTTGGATATCGTTGCTTTACATTAACCTTAATAAATTAATCCATTTTATTAAAAAAACATAGCATATTTTAATTAGGTTGCTAATTATATTTAGAAATAATTATTACTGTTAAACATATTTATTAGTTCATTACTTTATCGAAACCAATTGACTCGCTGTACAATTTATTGATTGTTCCACTTTGATGTAAATCTTAAACGCAATCATAGAACATGCATGTATTCAAGGTTTCAAGTAATATGTTTCAAAATAAATTTAAAATTTCAAGTTATCAAGGTGAAGTAAAAATACAATGTGTAAGACATATTTTGTGTTTTAAGTAGTTGCAATGTAGAATCTCTCAAACACTCTGAAACCTGTTAAATTCAGCTACATTCATTTCTAGAAATCTAATAGTTTAGTAATAGCCTATTGGAACATTTTATTTGGAAGGCAATATTTGATTGGTCAAGTTCATAATATGTATCAAGATTGAATCCAGCCAATTAAAATTAAACGTACACCATACATTTGTCAGTTGTTTAAGTTGACGAAACAAAATGATTTGTGTCCCTAAAGAGGATAAACGTGTGACTTCTCAAAGTGGTTATTGTAGCTTAACGCCAAGCCGGAATAGCCACCTATTAATATTAAGTAATGCTGAATCACTATTCGTGCCATTACTTGTGGTGAATTTAGCAGTAAAATGGAGTCGATTATTTCAAACCTTTTCGAAATTAGACCAAATTGAAAGTGGCGGTTGAAGCTTGACGTCAAGTTAGAATTGACACTTCTTTATTTTTATTGAATTAGGCGTTAATAAAAATGGTCTCTTTCATTTGTTTTGGATTATACCGAAAGAAAAGGGTCCAATTGTCAATTATCTTTTCAGAGTTAGGAGTAAACTGAAAGTGGTGATTCAAGGTTGATGTCAAACTTGAATCGCCATTTTGAAAAGTTATCAATTGTTCATTTCCTTGATGAGCAAAGGCGATTTAATTTCGTGCACAATATTGAAGACCTGAATTGCAAAACATCCCAAGTTCACTTTTTTTTCGTATTTTAATTTTTCTATTCATCGGAATCTATATTCCAAGGGCTAACCACTTGCATAAATATTACATCTTAATAATACCACAGAAAACCTTTTTTAATACAAAATAATTTCCGCTGAATAGAGTACATACAAAAACAGTGGACTGCTTTTCGTTCCTCATGAAATATATACTCCGGGGGACTTGGGATGTTTTTTTTTTAATTCATAATATTGGCAACCATTTTCACTATAAGGATAGTACTGTACACTCTTAAGTTATCGTATTTTGCTAGTTGAATTTTGTACACTTTAAAACAATATTTTTGACGAACTGTAAAAACGTTGTTTTGTATGCGTACTACACATTTGAAGCTCACCCCGTTTTCGTATTTAAAAAAAAAAAAAAAAAAATCAGGTCTTTAGCATTCGATTTTTAACTTCTTTCTGCTTGACGGATCGTCAATCGGAATCAATCGTCACCTCTTTCGAAATCAATTCTTAGAAACTCCAAGCGACACGTTACACACAAAATAGATGACAGACAAATAAATAATACACAATGCCGTATGTAAATGCAAGTATTCTGATGGAGTTTCTAGTTAGAACAAATTGTAATAGACATCATCGTATATACCTGGGAATTTTTCTAAACTCCAACTTTATTTCTTTTTAATTGTCTCCTGAAATTATCGTACATTTTTTTTTGAGCATATTGTGCATTGTATTTAAACCTAAAGGTTCGTACATTTCCATTCGGATTGTACAGGTTGGCAATTCAGAACTTCAAGCAAAACACTAATGTAAATAGTATACATTTAATTTCCATTGGCAATGGTAATGATTCTATTTTGACAAACGTAAAGTCTGGTACAGACGAGGAAAATTATTTGAAGTAAACATTGTGACCTTTTTACTAACATTAATATAGGAACATAAGTTAATAAACACACTTGAGTACTGTGGAACTATTTTCAGTTTGAAGTTAACACTAAGGGGCAACGAGCTGATAATTCGGAAAGCCACGATTATTCTGCTACTAAGTGTTTAACGAGAGGAAAGTAGAAAGTGTAAATTATCAACTTAATGATGCTAGGTTTTATGTTGAAAAAGGTGTGATCTAACGGTCATAACTGGAAATAAATTATTGTCTCAAAGTGAAACCTATAACCTACTTTAAATTAACAGAACCAAAAAATATACACAATTTACAAACAAAATTAAGTACTCTGTTTCATTAATTCTTATAATAGTTGCTGCGAACAGAAAATTCATTTATTACTTATTCAACAGTGAGCACAATAAGTGTGGTCAGAAAGAAATTCCGGGTTATATATGATTTTCTTAAAATGGCATTTTAATTGTTAAATCCAATTTTCAGTCAGACCATTATCCCAACAATGACGATTGTTTTTCCGTTCAAAGATGAGAAATGACCCGAAAGTCTCTGGTCTATGTTAGGTTTGTCGTTTACTTTCACTGGATGGGGATGATTTCAAAATGACGACTGTCTTAAGTGGGTTGCGAATAAATGTTGTTCAACATATTTCCGGGGAATAAAACTCAAGATGGCTTGATAGACGCATTTGAATTTGAACTTAATTTTAAGATATTTAAGCAACTTTGGCTCAGTTCGTATCGATTAATTTGTGAAATGGAAGAAGTGGGAGGAAACAACCCCGAGAAAACCCACGCGCACGGTGTTTGTCCACCAGAAAGTCCACATGGCATGAACATGGATCGAACCGACAACCATTAACACCATAGATAAGCGCTCTACCATTGAGCCACCGCGACCACAGTAAAGTTATGAGCGAAACCTTTTGTTTATGTAATATTTTGAAGTACACTAGAAAGTTAGTCATTAAACCCTGTGTTAAACCCGTTACCATTTCCAGATCAATACATATATTGCGATTCACATCTTTTAGCCAAGGAATCATTACAAACTTAGTCCATGTTGCTCTGTAAACAATTTGAAAGAAGAAGAAGAAAAAAGGAAAATATTTCTAAGCTGCATTATGAAGAAAAATTTCTATATGCACGCACACTTACATATACGCAAGAAGAAGCAACAAATCATACATATAAGGACGCGTACACGTGCTAACACAATCATGAATACATCAGTAGCGAATCGTGGTTTTTATAAAGAGTAGGATCTGTAAGTCAAATCTACAATATCCTCATCTTTTCCCGCTAGATGGTAGTACATTAATTTCATCGACTAAATGTTGCCATCCTGCATTTAAGTAAATTCTCTACGTGCATTTTTTATACCTTCCTTTTTTCATGAGAAAACATTATTTCATTAAATGTATTGCTGTTGGTTTTAATAAGTTCCTCGATTCCTACTTAGAAGAATCACCTCTGGGTTACATAGAGTAACTATAAAGACTGGCTAACGTATAAAAGTAATCAAACGAGTTAGGTGGTGAATAGTGGGTACATTACAGCGACATGTTCTCCTTTAAAAATTATAGCCTCTGGTAATTTGTTCTATGTACGAATACTTGGAAATACGATCAATTTACACCTCCTTCCTGTACGATGTTTAGGAAGAAGAAGAGAGTTTTCTGTATTATGGCGTCTCTATCATTGTTAAAATTGTAAAGCTAACTGAATTTGGTTATCACAGACAGAGTAAACTATATACTTTACTCTTAGGCAACCAAATCGGATGTGTCTAAAATGGATTAGACTTTAACTTGTATTATTCAATCAAAGTAGCCGAGATTCTATTTTTTAATATAGTTTACTTTATTCTCATTCAATACTAAAGTAAACCCATGAAAATAGAAGTAATACATAATGTTTGACATGTATTCTAGTTACTAGGTAACTTGTAAATATCAGATTATTTCACATTTGTAATATAAAATTACTGCTTGATCACAAATAATCACATTTTTCCGTTGAAGCCAATCTATATTCCTTCTTGAATACATGGGCATCAAATTATCAAACTACAATTTCATCTTGACACTGACAATAAATTCTAGTAATAAAAATGTTACCTGCTGTAGCCCAATCATATGTTCAATGACGACATTGAAATCTGAATTAATTCTTATTTTACATTGGTCTTTAAACCATCATTGTAATTTTTCTTTCAAACGGTAACCTATCCTCGCAAATATTAGTAATCCGACTTGGTTTTACTAATCAAATATCTCCATTAATTACCTTTCCTTCTTGAACTTAAGTTAACATGTTCAAACAAAATAACTTTCATAAGGTTCCGTTCAATTTACATCAAGTAAATTCTAATCTGGAATAGTTCCGAACTCATGAAAATTGTTCGTAAAACAAATAACCATCACACAGAAAATGTTTCTTTGGTTGAATTGAAGATTTTCTCCTAGGTTCATTATTATTGGTCGTTTGGCTTTTGGTGTGTCATTGTTTTAATTAGTAGCTGCTGGAGACAAAGTCGCTGATGCACATATTCCTGTTTTTAACGTTTCATCCGGACTTCTGTTACATAGCTGAACTCCTACCTACTCCATATGGACTGGCATTTGTAATTAGAATGACTTTTTCAGAAGGGTTGAAAATCGCTAATCATTCACTGTTCGCTATAATATATTTCATTTGATCAAAATCCGTCCAGCTTGTAACCTCCGCTGGAGAGGTTACTTAAGCGCGTAGACTAAAAGCCATTAAAAAATTACGCACACGGAAAGAAATACAAGATGCCCTATGGGCTGCATGGGTCTAAGCATCGAACCGTCAAAGTGTTTGAATCCAAAGACATACAAAAAAGTAAAAAAAAAAAAAAAAACTCCACTTCACACACCTTTAATATGATTCGATATTTTCAATCTTCAGACCAAAATACAACTCAAAATACATTATTTTTAAAAATAACATACGCAATCAGATTCTAGATATCAATCCGGAATGAAAATATCACAACTAGATTCGGAATAATTCCCACCAGTGACATTAGGATAGCTATCAAGATTTATTGTATCAAAATTCGCAAAATTCAAGGATTATTTCTTCAAAATTAAATTTTCAAAACTAGAGTTTAATGTTATCTCAATCTAGACCAATAAGTTTACTTGCACAGAAAATTTCAGTTGGTTAACTCTGAAAGCAAAGATGTTGTAAGGAAAAGTAACTTTACTTGTCGCACTCCGGTTTACTCATAAATCGATCCTTGCTTTATTTGAGTCAAGTCCTGGCGAAAACAAGTTTTAATTAACTTATTAATTTATCTAAATTATTATTTGAAAGGTCTAAAGAGATTCGGAACCACAATCGAGCACCTAACCAGCTATTATATTTGTCTTTACACACAAAAAACAAGATGGTTGCTCAAAATTAAAGAGATAAAAAAAACAGAAAAGGATTTTAAAAACAAAACACGCTTTTTAAAGGTGGTCTAAAAGATAAAAAATAATAAATTGAATTAATCTTATGAATCGGAAAATAAAAGCGTGGGTGCTCTTGCTTACCTTATCATAAAATCATATCTAAGGGCACCCACGCTTTTATTTTCCGACTCATATAATTAATTCAATTTATTATCTTTTTCATTTTAGTCCATCTTAAAAGACGTGTTTTTTTTTTCAATAATCCATTTGTATTTTTTTTTGTAACCAACTCTTGGTCATGCATCTTTATACAGAATTTCGTTTTTGTAGATTCAGCGGTTTGAAAAATGTTTTTGGGTGGCCATTTTGCATTAAAGATGGCGACTGTTTTTAACTTTTTATTATATTATTGTGACTTACTCATGATGGCACACCTTCATTTCAAATTTCATTTCTATAGCTCGAATGGTGTGGAAAATGATATTTGGGAGGCCATTTTGAATCCAAGATGTCGACTTTTTCAAAATGTTGTAATAATTTGCTAAACTACTTATTATGATATACCTTTATGCCAAATTTCGTATCTGTAGCTCAAACGGTGTAGAAAATTAATGTTTTGTTCCCCATGTTAGATCCAAGCTGGCATCTTTGGAAAATTTTGGTAATATTTTCGTAACCTACTAGCGATAATGTATCTTCATACTAAATTTCACTTCGCTATCCCCAACGCTTTAGGCTGTGTATTCTATACAACAATGGGTTTGACGGCCTTTTGGAAGCATAACCTACTAATGATCATGTACCTCCATTCTAAATTTCATTTCTCTAGTTCAAACGGTGTGAAAAAAACATTTTTGTGTCCGCCATTTTGTATCCAAGATGGCGTCATTGGAAACGTTTGGTAACCTATTAGTGATAGTGTACACTTATAAATTTCGTTTCTATTGCTCTAGCCGTTTAGGCTCTATATTCTATACAATGGGTATGGCGGCTATTTTGGATCCAAGATGGCGACATTTTCAAATGCCATGAGTTAATATTACATTGCCATCCAGTTCTGAACTATGTTTAAAGTTTCAAGTCTCTAGCTGATAGGGAAGTTAGTTTAAAATCAATTGCAAAATTTGTACCGAACAGACAGACAAGAAAGCGAGTTAATAAAAACCTGTTAAAATGATCGTTGTCGTGACTAGGACTGAAATCTCGGTCTTCCACTTGTTAGTTGCATTTTCTAACTACTAAACTAACACGACACGGGCAATTTTCTATGCATATGAAAAGTAGCTACAAGTAAACTACCACTACAGAATATCTACTTGAGCAGAAGCGCAAGAAATGCTTCATATTGACACAAAGTTGGCCGTACGGTAGTCATCTAGTAATTAGAATACTCAAATTACAACTAGGAGACCCGATTCAAGTTCAGCTCAAAGTAGAAACAAATTGTTCTGAGTTGAAAGCGTAGAATTAAGAATACGTCAGTTATTTAAATAATCTTTTAAAAGGATATAAAAGAAACAAATACATTTAGAAAAATAGATTATATTCCTTTGTATTGAAAATAAAAAGAAGTCGAAAGTCAAGTAACTGCTTTACATTGAAACCAAAATTATCCCAGAATAGAAAAGACAGTTCAATTTATATCTCCTGGTTCATTCTGGGTTTAGTAACGTCGTATGGGAGCAGGAGCAACTGGAACGGATGGAGGAGTTGGAATTGGTTGCTGATTAGGAACTCCTTCCCTCCTGACAGTGGCTCTGTATCCGTTCTCAGCGTCAGCAGTGTATGTAACGATCCTGACAGTACCGTCAGGCTCATTAATCCTGTATTCACCTCTCACCACTCCACCATCACGAGTCTCCACGTGCTTCTTGCCGTCGCCAGTCAAATCGTCGTTCACTCCGTAGCCGTACTGGTATTGAGGGTAGGCCTTGAGGAAGAGAAATAAAAAAAATCAGTAATTCTTTATCTCAAGTTGAACAAGTAAGAAAATCGAAGAAATATGAAGTACTTATCATTTTAAGAAAAACGAATCTTTTCCCTTTTTGTTGTTTGCAGCAAAGGTCTTTAGTTTCACTGAGTTCTCAATGTTATAATTTTTACAAAGAATATTTTTGCTAACAGTGACGTAAAGACAATATTGATTTTTTGAACATCATATCGTTACCTTGGAACCAGAAGGTACTATGTCCACTTTTGCTATTTTTTTGAAAAAAAAAAAAAAAAATATGTTTTAAAGTTTGAAGTTGCAATTTAAAGTTTATAAAAATTCATTACATTTCTAACTTTTCTAACCACTAAGGGGTCATTTTGTGAGATATTTTTAGGGTTGATGCCCTTCAGTAGAAGGTGTTTGACTGCAGTGTTAACTCCAGTATACCCCCCAAAAAAAAGAAAAGAAAGTGGTTTCAAAGTAACGATAGTATGGTAGTGATTTTGGTTTAGATGTTCCCAACAGATAACAGCGCTTTCCTTTCTGGGAAATATATGCTGCAACAATTTTTTGTGAGAGAAAATGATATAACCAATTGTCCTCAATGTTTTCTAAAATCTTTCGTTTACTATCTGCAGCCTAATTTGTATGAAGTATTTTATATATGAATGAAGTATTTGACTCTTTTTATCACCTCTTCATGTACGACATTTAAGGTGGTTTGTTTTATATATGAGATTTAGGCAAAAGTTTAGAATTTTTGTAATTCGTCAATGTGCTGTTCAATTGTTCTTACTATATCGTACATGCAATGTAAAAACATATTTTTCTAAACAGTTTAGGCGAAAAATTACTTAAGATTGAGCGCGCTTGTGATAAAATTTCGATTAGTAAAATACGACGCTACAATCAAATTATTGATTGCCTATTGAGATTTATGTTCAAACTTCTTTACTCAACTAAATTTCGGAGCCTTCATAATAACCAAGAACGAACAGAAAACATCTTGCTCGCGAATGTTCACACTCGAAAACCATTGGCGGGCGGAAAATGGATACTTCAATTTCCAAAGCACAGTCGGCATTATAGTAATGCCAATATGACTCGACATCTGATCTACCTTTTGACGCGCTGCTGTCGTGTGAAAGAATTTCGCATCCTCTTACCACCCGTAGAGCTATGTTGCCACACTTCGCAAAATAAACTTTGCCTTCAGTCGTGTGATGGAGTTGAAAAACATACGGTGCACACATCTTCCTATTTTCCTTATATGCTGCTGAGTGGAATTTGAGAGAGAGGAAAATCTTATTCTCGCCCTGTGCATTTCGTACTTTCAAAAACAATACAGGTAAAACATTAAAAGGCGAGAAACACGATTACTAATTAAATACCAATTCGAAATTCCAGAATTCCGGAAAGTGGGAATTCTGAAATGTGTGAATTTCCGAATGTCGGTCATCACCACCAAATGATAGAAGTTTGAATGTTATTTATGTCCTTTAGGCACCTAAGGCTCAGGTCGGGATGGGGGAGGGGAAAGAATTCGGGAAGGTGTTGACCAGGGCCTATGTTGAAGATGCCACTCTGGCATTTGCCTGGTGTGACTGAGGGAAAACCCTGGAAAACCTCAGTCGGGATGGTTGGCCGCTGGGATCGAACCGACGACCTCCCGAATGCTACGCCAATCAAATGATAGAAAAGAACGGTCCACCGCCAACAGGCAGCACAAGACATGTTATTTTGAGTACAATTAACTCTTGCTGGCTCAGATGTAAAACAGTGTAAAAAAATCTTACGATGAACGCCTGAGCGTGAGGTGCTAAAGGGCCATAAATAAAATTAAAATGCTTGTGTTAAAATTTTATTTCGGAAAGTCAGAATTCCGAATTTGAATTCGATTGCAGAGACTTGATGGAGTATGATGGGATGATTAGTGGAATGAAGAAAGTGGGGAGAAACTGAAGAACCCCAAGAAAACCCATGCACACGGTGTTTGTTCACCACAAAACTCACATGACAAGAAGAGGAATCGAACCGACGATCCTAAGCGCAAAAGGTAAGCGCTTTACCATTGAGTCACCGACTTTCCGAATTCCGGAATTCCTAACACCCCAAGTAGACCCTAACTTTCCGGAAGCAGCAGCTGCTCTCTCCGTTGCTCATTCTATGGGAAACATCCAGTGGACTGAACTTTCTCATCGTCACAAAACGTTATCACTTCGCTCTTTTTTTTCCTCACTGCGTACCACAACATTCTCCTTTTCAGCCATCCTTATTTCAACTGAACCTCTTGTTAAATTTGGCAATAGCGTTACACATTCAAGACTCCCTCGGTTATCGCCCCGCTGAACCCTTATTGGTTGAACGCGTGGGTGTGTCGAGGGTGTGTGTTTTAGTTCGCATTTTTGACACAGCTCAAGTCATCTTGGCAGCACTATAGTAATTGGGTGCAAACAAAATGACTTTTTAATTCAGCACTTTTCGGTGTTTCTGAGCGACAACCAACATTTTCTTTTATTGAATCAACACAACAAAAGGTGTTGATTTCGGTGATTCAATACAGTTGACGTATTGTCAATTCTGATTCAGCACTATGAAGAGTGCCTAGCTACTACTATCACCGTGCTGAATCACTATAATCTTACAACAAACGGTGTTGATTTAACGCAAAAAGTCGTGGTCGTCCTGGTACACCGAAAAGTGTTCAATTAACATTTAGTTGTAGTGTGTTATCAACTAGAACAAACGAGGGGCGAGTATTATATGCCCATCCTCAGGGGCCTGGGGATGTGAACGCACTCGTCTCGACAGTTTGCAAAGTAAACAGTCAATAAAAAGAGTCCATCATTGTTTATTTGTTAAAATTATTGATATGTTGAAAATACGTGTGAGAATTTACTACTTATAATACGGGACGCGCAAATTCCACCTAAAATACGGGACATCTCGTATTATACGAAACAGGTGGCAACCCTAGTTCCGATACAATTGCACCTTCGACGGAAAATGAACCATTGATTTTGAAACTACAAACAGGATTACTTTTCTTCTAGCAAGAAACTTTTTTTTTGTACACTAAGCCTCTGTAGGTACAGATAAAATTGATATTAAAGAGTGAAAAGTCTTTAGCGGGTCGACTGGGTGGCGCAGTTGGTAGCGCATTGAGACAGTAATCCGATGGTCCCGGGTTCGATCCCCGGTCCAGTCACATACTTTTCACTCTTTAATATCAATTATATTTACACGTTTGTTGTGTACTTAGTTAATTGGTGAAGTTTTTGATAAGAAGAATCGATGGACACATTTTATGAAAACAGACATTATCACTGTAATATTCTATTAATATTTATTTTTATAAATGAACGTTTAGAGAAAATACTTACGTAGTAGTCCACATTACGTAAGTCCGCGTTTACGCCTTGGGCACCTCCATCAATAACAGCGTAGGAAACTGCTAAGAAAGCAGCCAAAGCAACGAGAACCTTCAACAAGAAAATGAAAGAGATTTAGTTAGTTGTATAAATACCATTGTATTCAGTTTGAGTGTATACACTATCAGGTGCAAATTACAGTCGTTAACTCCTAGTTTCAAATTGGGGAAATCACGGGTGCTTAAGTATTTAATGATGATGACGGTGCTGGGTCCTCTTCTTGTAGGTCCACGACCAGAGGTCTCTGAGCAACGTGAACCAATGGTGGTTTGACATTGTGTTTCATAAGATGAAAATGACGTCCTAAGGAGTTACAACGAAAGTGGATTCCGTTGTGCTCTCACTGCTTACAGAACCCTAACTCCTTAATTCGCTGACGAGAAGTATTATCACTCACCAAGTGAGGGCATTAAATATTGTGTTCACCTGTTCACTACAAGTGTAGCGTCAGACTGTAAATTAATGTCTTGCCTGGTTTGAGCGATCTTGTTACTATGAATTAGAGTGGGACATTCTGGGGGGTCGTTTACGTTTTTGCGTACACTTCTCTCATATAATTAATTCTTTAAGAAATACTTCTCAATTAGCAATAGTCATTAAGCTGTACGTCAATGTTTCTTCCAGAAGATTTCCTTCCGGGGGCTCGTAGGGTGTGCCGAAAATTATAAATAATGCATATTGACTCCAACGTACTAAAACATAAAATAACAATAATATTATTTAAGAATATGTCGTGCTTCCTTAATTAACCTCAAAATAACATGAAGAATATTTATAGAATCTGCTGTTATATACGTATTTCCGTATATGTATAAGTAATACAAGTGTTGAGACTAGTTCTTTCGGGGGAGCGGTTGAAACATACCTGAAAGAAACAGTGTATGTACTGTGTTTTCATTATGGAAACAAGTAGAGACTGGAAGCTTGAGTAATTACAAAAATTCTTCGTTTCATCCAAAGTCAGCTGTACTCAGTAGCAGAACTCAAACCGTTCATTCGGGTAAAGTTTTGATTCAGGTCGCCGGGTTTCTGTTTGCGACCCGGCCTGGCCCGTTGGCCTGATTTCGACCCAATGCCCCGTATGGCAAGGAAGGTTTTCAATTATCTTTTTATGACTTTTCGGCGTCTGAACAGTATATCTTTCAAATGTTACTGGCTTTCACCCCTGGAGCATCAAGAGTCAGAATCCGAAAAGTTTCTTAAGAATATTAAAAACATAATGGACAAAGCCTTATATACGCGAGAAAAACAAAAGTACAGCGTGAAGTGTGCAGATAACTGTTCCCTCGAAAAAAAAA
>JAGDQP010004697.1:25935-83222 GCA_022664845.1 Lepisma saccharinum | reverse complement strand
TTTTACCTACTTTTATCTCTTTCTATATTTATATCCACATGCGTGTGTGTGTGTGTGTGTGTGTGTGTGTGTGTGTGTGGTGTTGCCTGTTGAAATCGGTGCGTTATGTTTTTTCTCCCCCTGGCTAAAAAGTTTAATTCGCACACTGATGAATAATGTCCAATACTAAAACAAATCATTTCATTAATGGACGTGCATCATTGGAAAAATGGGACCAAAATGTCCTTACAAACTTATGGTCACGAAGAATAAATAATCATTCTCCATTTGAAATAAAACTAACATAATTATGATTTCGCTCTCGGAGTAGCACAGTTTAGCGCGCCCGCTTTCTGTGCGCGTGGTCATGAATTCAATTTATTCTGAGAGCTATTAAACGGAGTGGTTCGGAGCTCACTTAACCAAAAACTGTAAGTCTCGCCAGCTCGCTTAAGACGTTAATAACAAATCTCTCAATCAAGAATTTTGATTTTAACACAGTAATGAATAGAGAGGGGTCCAAAACTGGACAAAATCTAACTTTCGGTCATTGTATGTCAAGTGGTGGCTTCCCACCTCACCATAACCGATTTTGACGATACTTCGTGTGTTTAATCTTACATAGCTCAAACTAAGTTTTGTAAAGTATAAGATTAGCCAATGGAATATTTGAGAAGATATAGCTCTTTGCTACCACACTGCAACCATAAACAGTAAGGATCTTAAATTGTCGCAACTTCGAGTCAAAATATATCCTCGCTGATTTGAGCAAAACAAATTAAACTTAGCGATAGTATATAACTTATTGCGGTCTATTTAGTGAAATTAACGAGGATTTTTATTTTTCATCAGTGGCGTATGTGAAGCGTCGTAAAATGGACTAAAAATTAACTCACTAAAAATATTAAAGTGAGTTATGTGGTTCTTGCCATAACGAAGCTTTCCCAGTAAAATTGTGTCTATTATTTCGTAACATAACCTTCTTTTCAAATATATGATTTTAGCTTATAAGCTTGTGTCGTTACTTTTTTTAACTTTAAATTTTGGAATTTTGTGAAAAGCGTGAAAATGATGTATTTTCAACGGGCTTTTGCAAAAAAAGAGTCAACTGCAATCATTTTCAAACTAACGTCATATGTTTAGTTAGCCCCCTAAGAAAGTTGATTTTGTTTTCCAACGCGAGCCAGCAGTTCCAGAAAATAAGGGTGGATAAGTCAGACCATCTGAAATCGGCCAGCATAGTTGCCTGACCTCTTTTTAAAAAAATGATTTTTAAATATTTATATGCCTCATAATATATTATAAAAACAATTCAAAACAGGTATTTTTATTTTTATTTTTGAATAGTGGCAGCCATTTTTGTTTTTCGGGGCATACTAAAAATTTGTGTTTGCAGACGTTTACGGAAAAAGACATCTATCGGCTGCTAGTTTATCATAGGATTTCATTTAATCTCTGCCTGATAATTTTAGTTCTCTGTATGGAAAGCCCAAAACAAAATATAACTGGTGAAATTTATATCCACATTTGATTGTTGGAATAGAAACAAAATCCGGTTTTCAAGGCACTGTTTCGCACGGAAGTTGTTCAATTTCAAAGTTAATTTTTATACCCTATTACATATTAAAGTCTCTTGAAGGTGCACAGGCTGCTGTGTGATCCCTTAATTTTTTATGATTTTTTATATTTGTATACTTTCTCCTTACAGAGATATTGAGCATTCAATTTTCATAAAATACGAATTTTTGGATGTTTAAAAATTCATGGAAAATTAAGGGATCATACATCAGCCTTCATAGTCTGCACCTTCAACAGATTTTATTATGTTATAATGTAAAAAATTAACTTTGAAATTCAACACTTACCAACATTGTTATACGCTATTTGGAGAAAGGAGGAGCTTCCAAAGGAATGGAAAACCTCAATAATAGTTCCGATTTAAGATTCAGAAAAAAGGCGATAAATCGGTCTGTAATAACTACCGCATAATCTCGTTACTCCCAACATGTTACAAAGTATTGAGTAATATACTGCTAACTCGCCTAAGTGTATACTTTGATGAAATAATTGGAGACCACCAATGTGAATTTAGAAGAGATAGATCCACGTTGGACCTGATTTTCGTCTTGAGACAAATATTGGAGAAGAAATGGGATAAACAATGGGCTATTCATGATTCTATCAGAAGGGAAAAGCTATACAGTACTCTGGTACAATTTGGAATTCCCAGAAAACTTGTTCAACTTTGGGTCTTGCTGACCACATAAGGAGAGCACGGGTACGTAATAATATGTCAGATAGTTTAAAGATTCGCAACGGATTGAAACAAGGTGATGTCTTGTCCCCACTTGTTATGGGTAAGTTTCTGACAGCTAAGGGTCCGGTGTGGACCGCTGTGAACTATTGATCGGTCTAATTGTAACCAATGACTACTATGGAGTTGGTTCAAGTTATTCTTGAGGTTAACGTTGAGTTTGTTAACAGATGTTTTAAGATGTTCAAATAGAATACGTTCTTCCCCTTATTGGATGAAAGACTACATTAACTATTACATAGATGGATAATTTTGGTTAATTGACTATGGCGTATTAAATGGAATCGATTACAAGCAATCTATTTTATCTACAGATAACAGTTGTTTTGGAACAGTTGTGATTAAGTTAGATTTGATTATGTCTTAACATGGTTAATTACGAAGTTTTAAAAGAAAAGGAAGGAAAGGAAAAGATAAGATAAAGAAGTTTGAGATAATTATAGTGCTTTATAAAGGAAGTTTAATGATAGCTGGTTTCTTTCAAATGAAGTTCTCATGTTTTATGGTATTATGAGAGTAAAAAGAAATAGACATGGTATAATGAGATTTATATTTATGATGACATTTTTTTGGTGTTCTATGGAAATAATATTTCTCATATCTTAATGTGACTATTATATGTCTAAATTGTTTTCATGAACTACGGAGAAGATACTGATGATGTTATAATTAGTTGCATATATTGCTACTATATTAGCTGGATGTGTAAAATTTGTTTTCTGATTATCGGAATTTTTTCAGTGACAGTTTTGGTACAGGAGCTTACATGTGTGTCAATATTAACTGGGCCACTCAATCTTCTGGTTTCTAGGGAAAAGGGGTGGATGTTATTATTTAACGTCATATCTTATGATGTCATATAGCTGAACATTCACTTCAATAGAAACTACCTGATTGTTGTTGTTCGTGTCTTTTCTTTTCAAAATATTATAGTATCTTTTCTCCTTTTTCAGTTTAAAAGAACTGATGGCATAATTACTAAAGAAGAGATTATTGTTACGTACTGGGATAAGTAATTAAGATACTAATTCATGGAATTATAGAATGAAGCTGAGTTATAAATGAGAAAACGGCATTTCCTCTATGGAAGCTGGAACACGTATGGTCTGTGTTAATATTTAAATATATTGTTTAACTGGTGCTTGTACAATTGAAGATATGGGCCAGTGGTTGAATTTACTAATAGATGAGAATCTATTCTCACAGATGTTACCTTCAATATTGTTAGTATGTATATTACAATAAAGTATTTAGATGTTTCACTCCAATTGTTTTTATCGTACAGCTACATTTTATAGTATATAATATTTCTTATGACTGTGCTAGCCTTATTTGGATTGAGAGGAAGTTCGAAAATAGATTATTATTAATTTTTATATAAAATTTACGTATTACATTAATCAGGAGAAATGGTGAACGATATATGATGGACGATAATTATGATAACTGCTAAATTAATTAATTAATTTTTAATACACTGTAAAAATAGGAGACACAACGTTCATCCAAAAAATGGAGGCAGCTGAGCTGCCTGTACTTGTTGGATTAACTTACATTCAGCCAGTTTTCGGTTGAACGTTTTACTTTCTGTAAAATTTCAAAATGTATATATATATGAGTGTTCCAACGTATTTCATTCAATCCGAGCATTTTTTTAAAGTAGGAAAGAATAAAAGGAAATATTCCTTTAAAATTAAAAAAAAGAGTTGTAGCGGTCGGGTTTCGATCCAGGGTCCACGAGTATACTGGTCAGACGCTCTAACCACTTCGCTACTTTTTTTTAACTGTTTATTAGCCTAGAAATCAAGTGTATCAATACAATTAACTTACAAAAATGTAACAAAACTTTTCTCTCTTTTAGAACAATAATTAACTTTAACGATTGTCATGACGGATCGGTGCACAGACCGAATGAATAAATGAATGAATGAATGTTCATTTATACATAAATGGTCCTGTAGTAGTTGCCATATAATTGCTCTTTCCGGTTAATATGCATTGCTGCGAATTGTTCCCTTAAATATTGAACATAATATGTTACATCCTGTATATAATTTTGATGGAGGATAATGAAAATAGTTTGTAACGTTAGCCAAAACATGATTCTTCTTTTGGCTCTAGGGAAGACTCGGAATGCGGGGAAATAGATTATGTGTTCTATTGTATAGTTATGGAAATAACATCTGGTAATTCTGTTCATAATAACTTTGTATTGGAGTCAAATATTTACTGCCGTGGGACATTCACTTATTTTATGAACTAAGCTACCCGTCTTGTCACACAGAGCACATCAGTCACTGGGAATAATGTGTTTTTCATGCAATCTCACTGGATCCGAACAAATTTTGTGGATGATTTGAAAACCCAGATGGTGTAACTGCGGCAAATGACGCACTTCCGCTAGGTTCTGCCAGATACCCAACCAGTCTTCCTTGGGGTGTCGATTCTGTTCCAAAGGTGCCTCGAATATTTGTTGGTTTTTGAGATGGGTGTAAAAATTCTTCACCGACCATTGTTCCATGGGAATAGAAGTGTGCGTCAGATAACTAATGTCACACTAACTGTCCGTGAGATATGGAAACATGTTTTTCCACACCTGGATATTGAGCTGTAGAGATCTATCTATATATTGCCATAGTGATTCGATCACCTGAGTGGCGAAAGAATGTTGGCTCAAAATCTGAATGACTCTGTGCGCTCTCAATGCCTGGCCGTAAATACTAATGGTCCGTAAATTTAGTCCCCTTCCTGCAAAGCTAAATAGCACGATGCTTGTTTTACTTGGAACACATGTGAGTGCCATATAAAGTGGCCGATCCATTGCGTGATCAAAGCTTGGGCTATGTTAGTTAGTGGTAGCATTTGTAAGACGTGTGTAGCCTGACTTATGATATATGTGTTAACAAATTGCGTTCGTGCCAACAAGGTTTGAAAACAAGCCATGTATTTTTTTTAATTCACTGATCAGTCGTTGAGCTAATCTCTGAGAATTAATTTCAATTGTTTGTTTTTATGTGCGGGACTACAGTTCCCAATTTTCTGTAGAGTTGAGCAGCTGTCGGATTCATTACTAAAATTTTGGTTTTCTGGGCATTGATTGCTATATTGGACGCCCTTTGAAAAATATGGAGAGCCGCTAACACCTTTTGCATTTCTCCCTCCGCCCGTGTGATCCATATGGCATCGTCCATGTGTACCAAGGCTTGCAATCTAGTTTGGCGATATGTCACACCAGCTAATTGGTATTTGATTAAGGTGATTAAAGGCGTTAAGGCCAATGAAAATCAGAAAGGCGAGAGACTGGCATCCTGGTTCAATCCCCGTTCCATACGGAATTCCGTTAGTGTTCGCCCGTAAACTTGAATTTTGAGCATTCGAATTTTAAATAAATTTCCCAAGAGCTGGATAAAAACCTGAGGAAAGTTCATCTGTTTCACCACCGACATCAAATATTGAATGTTAATCGCCGAAAAAGCATTTTGAAAATCGGTCGATAGAATTGCAAATTCGGGGACGCCTTGAAATCTATAAGCCTGTATTAATTCGCGCAGGTCAGCCATCATTGTCTGGATGGGACGGGTTTGTGCCACGCCCCCTTGGCTCTCATCTAACAGTTCCGGCATGTTAGGTTGCACTCTACTCATCAACGCTTTGTCCAAGATTTTATAATCTGTGTTTATTTAAGGAGATAATCCTGTACTTTTGAACTGAGTTGGGTTTTTGGGAATTAATATAGCTATAGCAGTCAAAAAAGGCAGGTCCACCGGACGCCCCTGCAAAAATTCCGTAAATAAGCTCGTTAAGGTTGGAGTTACTAGTTCTTAAAATTTAAGGTACCATCGCGGACCTAGACCATCCTCCCCCGGGGAAGCCCCCTTGTTAAAGTCTGTAAGATTTCTTGCTCAGAGAAAGGCGCCCCCAGCCGTTCTTTTACTTTCGTTGATAACTGTGTCCATTGAGGTATAGATAGTATAAATTCTGCGGGCTGCACCTGTCTAACTTGAAACACCTCCTTGTAATCTTGTGGGATGGCCGGGTAAATGTCCGGTCCTTCGACTTCCCTACCTTTATTATTAATCTGTTTATTAATTTTCAGCTTAGCCCGTTTTCTCTCGTTAATCAAATGCGGATAGGCCGGTACCGTACACACCCCTACTTGCTGCAGTTTGGATCTTGTGAACAAACCTTGTTGGCGTTTGTTTTCTGCTAGCCTTAATAAGCTTTGCACTTGTTTCAGTTGAGGTAACCACTGGCAATCTTGTTGAACTAACACATTGAGTTGTGCCAATTGTTCGTAATAATGTTGAATTTGAATTTTTTGTTTTTTTTGCAACTGTTGGCTGAAAGCTTTGGTTTCAAAACGAATTTTTTAAAATATTAATCCACCATCAAGGAAGATTGGTATGATATTGTTACAAAGTCAGGTAATACCACCATATGTTGTTGACCAAAAGTATGTATTCCGGGTTTTCCAGAATTGATTCGTTACACTTCCAATGAAATTTGCTTACTAAGTGGGTAGTAATCGCTCCCTTAATTGATGCCCTAATCATTAAGTGATCCAAAAAGATTAGCCTTTCGGTACTGATCTGATTGAAAGTCTGCCGAAAATGCTGCGACACATAAATAATGTCGATTCTAGAGCTACTCTTCGGATAAAAATAGCTGTGGCCTGCTAACCCTGGATGTAATGTTTCCCATACATCAATGAGATTAAAGTCCACAAAAATGGTTTGTAAGGCTCTGCTCATATTGCGGCCAGATGTACTGTCACCTAACTTCCTCGTAGCGTTCACATCCGCTAATACCAAATAGGGTAGTTGTGATATTTATGCAATTCTGCCGCTAGCACATTATAAAAAAATTGTCTCTTTCAACGGCGTGTTGCGAACCACTTTTAGCATACACTACGATGATTCCTATTTGCTGCACCTTTAGGAAGATAAGTCTTCCACTTTCGGTTAGAAATAGGTCCCGATAAACTAAATCGCCTCTTACCAACACGGTCAAACCCGCCTGTGTGTCAAAATTATAGTTGTCAATAGTTTGATAATTGTATATTTTAAAAGTATTCACTTTAGTTTCTTGTAAGGCCAGTATTTGTATTGAGTACAATCTCAGCATTCGCTGCACTTCCCGAATGTTTACCTTACTAGTAGCTTGGTTAACGTTAAACGTGCCGACAGATATTGTTTGTTGGCCAACTAGCATGGTATACCAATAACCTACTAAGAAGAGCCAGAGACTCTGCCGTCACTATGGCAATCCCTGTTGGCCGCTGGGGATTTTCTTCTTCCTTTTGTTGCTTTTTTGCTATCTACTCTTTGGTCACTAGCACTTACACTCACTCCGAAACCTTTAGCTTTTTGCTTTTTTAAATGGCGTAATTTAGCGGGAGAGAAAAGAGACTGCCCGATTAGATTTTTCCGAGAACGTTTACCCCCTTTTTTTAATCACTTCTAATGGTTCCTCTGAAGACGATAGCGACTCTCTAATTTCTTCCTGCACACTTAACTTCTCACTGGGGGACACAACCACTAGACGCCGGCGCAACTCCTGGTGAACCTTACTACTTCCTGGGCTTTAGCGTGACACCTCTTTGACTGCCCTGGGTCCTGCTTCCTCTTGTGTAAGACACTTAGAAGTAGATATTTCAGCTGGTGTTTCCGCCGTTTCAATTAACACCCTACTTGCAATCTTTCTGGCTGTTAGTAACGGGTCAGTCAGCTGGACTTGCTTATCTTGAGACTGGCTACACTCTGGCCGCTTCTCACTCCCCCCCTCCTTCTGCTCCTTGTCTTCCTGTATGTCGTGCCCTTGTTCACCTTCCACTGAAACTGGTACTTCAGGGTTGCCACTATCCTGCTTTTTTCTTCCGTTATTTGCTGACGATCTTTAGTTAAAGTAGGAAATGCCTCGTAGTTAAAAACGTATCACCTCTCTCTATATTGTTGTTCTTTGGGTAGGTTTGGCTCCTCGTTCCTCCGTTGGGTGTTCCTGTGTGGCTTCCTGTTGCGGTCCTGGGGTACGTTGAACATGTGTTCGTATTTTGAAGTTATAAATTGTCATGTACTGCGGGATAGCCTCTGTGCGTTCAAAAAAATGTATTAATCGCTTGCCTGAATAGACATTCGGGAGCACAGCTGAAGCCGGAAAGAATATCTTGGACACTCGGGAAACACTTCAAAATTGCTAAATACTCGACGTATAAAGTTGTCTTGCACTTCTAATAGAATGTTCCAAATTGCAACCACTGTAGTTTCGCTTAACTCTAAAGACACGGGTAATAGGTTCGTTCGTTTTCATAAATGTACGTAATTTGACCGCCACTTAATTCTAAAGCTCGGTCAGCTATCTGTTTTGATGCGCACTTAATGTAACACGATTTATAGTAGGAATCTGCCTCGGCAGAAAGTATGTCTTCCGGGTTTACGTATAAGTCTCTGAGAATAGCTTCATGTAAATGTTCCAAACTTAATCGGGTTTTCAAATGTCCCAATTCCACTCGCAAAGTATTGATTCGTTTTACTGCTTTAGTAGACCTCACTGCCATACTTCTTGTACTTCTTGTTAGAAAAACTGTTAACTAATCACTCGCTTTTGACAGCACTACTTGTGCCCACACTCAACTTTGTAGAGCACTCAAATCAGACAACCTCGCCGGAGCGAGGGAAGCACTGATCTGCTACGAAGGCAATTGGTGACTCTGACTTTCCGAGCGAACTATGGTTTTACTGTGAAGGAAGTTAATTATTAACACGTTTTTGATTTTACTACGAGGAATGTCTCGTGAAAAAAGGACTGATACGTTTGCTACAGTGTAGAGATTTATACCCAACTTAATTTTTCGGTCCCCCAGTAAACTGTTTGATGTTCACAGTGTAAAGGCAATGTAAACACTCAAAACGGCGGGATGTTCAGTGACAGACAAGTAACGTTACTCCTGTTGCTGGATCATAGAATATCCAACTAAAGCTTAAACTTCATCCACAAAAGTACGTAACCTCAAAATTGCCTGTTTAGCTTACACTTCGATTAGAAAATGACCGAGTTTTAAGCGTAAAATAAGTTGAACGTTCACGGACAAATCACTTTGGCCAGTTTCAACCCATTTTCAGTTAACGTTGAGCTATTACAAAGAAAGTGTTTAACTTTAAAATGGAGTTAATTTTACCAATATTTCCACTAAAAGGCAAACTAATGTCCACGTTTAAGAGTAAATACAACAAAACGCTAATTTTCGACTTTTATTTCTCAATAAAGCGGAGTAACTTTTATCCATTTCGTGCTTCCACTTTTACAGTGTATATATGATGAATTTGAGAATTAATATTCATGTAAAGGAAAATCTATTATGAATATTGAAGTGTAAAGTACTGAGTGATACGAATTATGAATGAAATGTTAGATGAATACCGACAAATATTGAATTGATAATGAAATTATAATATACCATAAACTGTGAATTAATTTTAAGAATAATGAGTGAATATATAGTAAAAAATATATACACCCTCCATTCCGAAAGAAACCGAACTTTTGAAAACAAATAGTACCACTAGTGCCATCTGTTGTAATATTTTACCGGTAGATGGCGTAGTCCCTCATTGACAACTGGTATAAATGTCATGACATTTGGATGCACGGCAACAAAGTTATTGCGTTTCAACTGTCAGTGTGTTGTGTACATCGGTCGGAAAATGAGTTTCAAACAACGAGCTGCAATTGAGTTTTGTGTTAAACTGGGTAAACCTTTTACTGAAACGCACCAAATGCTACAAAATGCATATGGTGATGAGTGTCTATCCCGTACGCAAGTTTACGAGTGGTTCAGGCGATTCAAATCGGGTAGAGAGACGCTGGATGATGACGAGAGATCAGGCCGTCCCAGAACCGGATTATCGGAAGAAAACATCGAAAAAGTGCGTGAATTCATCAAACATAACAAAAAAGCGTCGGTGAAAGTTATTGAAATGGAATTAGGCATTCCTCAAACAACCGCATACCGCATTTTGACCGAAGTTTTGGGCCTTAAGAAGGTTAATTCGCGGTTTGTACCACACAAACTCACCGAAGACCAAAAAGTTGATCGAATTGCGCATTGCAAAGACATTGTTAAAAGTTATACAGATGTTCTCGGGATATTATACAGATGTTAAAAGTGCTCGGCAGGATCGAAACTTCTTGAAATCGATTGTAACTGGTGACGAGACGTGGTGTTTTGAATATGAGCCCGAAACAAAGCGGCAAAGTGCTGAATGGAGAGCGCCGGATGAAGGACCACCCAAAAAAAGTCGCTTGGTGAAGTCAAAAGTTAAGGTGATGCTGATTTGTTTTTACGATTCAAAAGGAGTTATCCACAAAGAATTTGTTCAGCCCGGCCAGACAGTCACTGGAGAGTTTTACTTGGGCGTCATGAAGCGTTTGCTGGCAAGAATTCGTCGTATTCGGCCCGAATATCGAGAAATCGGCAGTTGGACTCTTTTGGACGATAATGCACCATCACATCGTTCGCGACTTGTAACTGAATTTTTGGTCACAAATCACAGTATTCGTTTGCATCATCCGCCCTATTCACCAGATCTCGCTCCGTGTGATTTCTATCTGTTCCCGAAACTGCATTTGGCGATGAAAGGAAAGTGGCACGCATCGATTGAAGCCATTGAGAAGGCGACGACCGCCGCCCTAAAGACCATTCCAATAAAGGACATGGAGAAGTCGTTTGACAACTTGTTGGAGCGTGCAAATATGTGTATCGATGCAGAAGGGGAATACATTGATTAATAAAAATGATTTGTTCCAAAATGTACATTGTTTTTTTGTTTTTTTAAAACGTTCGGTTTCTTTTGGAATGGAGGGTGTATTACGATATTTAAAAAAACAGAATCAACACAATGTTAAAAAGCTTATTTATTTTATAAATTTCTTGTTATTAAATTCCCATCGAGGATATTTTATGTTATGGGTACTGACTGCTAAGAGTCCGGTAGTGACTGCTAACGATTCCGCTCACTGTTGCTCAGCCTAATAGTTACCTATAACTACTATGGAGCCGGTTCAAGTTGTTGTTTAGGTTAACGTTGAGTTTATTACAGCGGGTTCATTTTATAGATTAGGTTGATTTATGCACGTTATTAGTAGCTTAGTTTATATTCAATGATCGTAAATTAAATATGATTACATTCAAATGTTATACTATATTATACAGTATGTTTAGATATTGTAGATAATGTACAGTATGTTATACCTTGCATCTAATAGATTTGTGTGCTTGATGTTCTTACGCTGCAACATTTTACGTCTGAAACAGATCACGTGCACATTGGATAATACTGTTGTCAAATTGAATTGTACCTTACTTTAAGAGATGTCATAGCAGTTAATATGGTAGCAGTATGGATGCTACGCATGTAAAAAATAAATATTTTTCATGTATATTGTATTTCATGAAGCTATTATATTTTTTGGTACAGTCAGTTGTGGGAACTGAAAATTATAAATATTTTAGTAGATGTTTTTACCGTCAAAAAGTAAACGACTAAGTTGTAAAATTATATTGTCTTAAAAAGCAAGCGAGTGTCACTTTGTGGGAATTGAAATTTGTACTCTAAAGTACGATTCAAATAATAAAGATCTTGTGATCTAATACCAAGTTTTATTGAAATATATTTGCAAAGGTCAGAGTGACACTTGAGCTGTATCATAGAGTTAGAAAGAAAATAGAGAACATACATGCCGTCACATGAAGCCAAATTACGGTTCATCGGCAGCCATCTCGTGTGGCTCCATTAGAGTCTCAATATACCGAGTACTGTGAGGATTGCCTTTTTCGATAGGCGGATCAGTGCACCTCAGAGTGGCAATACTCAGAAAAGAGGGTCTCCAAATATGGGGCCAGATAATATGCCGAAATGCCTCATCCCTTCCGTCTCTTGGCTTCATTCCCCTCTCCAACAAAACAGCCTAAGGTTCCGTCTATTTATATTCCTAACTCTATGGGCTGTATATTATAGATGTAGCCCCGCTAATGACGACATTGCCTAAGAATTTTTGCTGTAGGCATCTTAATCAATTAGAACCAGAAAAGAAACTACAAGTTGTCTTTGTATATTACGTCATACGAGAAGTATATTCATGGAGGATTATCTTAAGCTTGAAAGGGCGCATGCAGAGAAGTTGTTGCAATTATATTGATAAAGCTACTACTGGAGAGAACACACATGTGCCTCCCTCTTTCACACTACTGTTTAACTTTGGTTTAGAATATGCGACTTCAAAAATGAAAGATGACAAAAAGGACTAACGTTGAATGGTTTGAACCAAATGTTCGTGTATGTAGATGATGTAGATGTAATAGGACAAAATATATAGGCACTACAAAGTAACACCGATGTCTTAGTAGAAGCGTGCGATGAGATAGGTCTACAGGTAAACATAGATATACAAAATATATGATAACAAGCCGAAAGTCTGGGAATAACGGAAATAGGTACATAACAAATAAGAATGAGAAAACAGATAAAGTAAACAAATTTAAATACTTGGGAGCATCCAACTCAATTTTGTGTATATTTCTATATTTTTGTACTGCAGTCGTTTTATGAGAGCAATTTAGGTCTTCAAGCCAACTTTTACTCAGATCGGATTAAAGGTCCATTGTGTTCAGAGGTATTCCTTGACTATTCCCTGGAGTATTACTTCACAATAATGACGCACACCATGTTTGGCATATATTTAATAGAAATTTGATAAACTTCCATTGGAAGTAGACTTTGTATAAACTTGGCAGGTGTGATCCAGAAATCTTATTTGTATCTTAATGGATAAAAATCAACACAATGAAGGAGGTCCTAAGCTGAAATTTGATTTCCCATGCTTCATTTTGTATGTGCTGTTCATTTTATAGTTAAAATGTTCAACTTGAAATATCCATGCTTAAAGTAGGATTCAAACCCGGGACATTGAACTTGATTCCTTATACTGCCCATCGGTTAACAACTAAACATGGACACCTAACTTTCATAAACTACTTTCTATACAAATTGTAGATAAAATTAAATAATAGAAATATGCATACCTCAGGTATAATTCAGAACCGGGACCTTCAAGTCACTGGCTTATCATTCATCACTTAACAGCTTAATATAGAAACCTAATTTTGGAAGCGTTATGTTCTATGAAAATTGTAAATAAATTCAAAAATTAAAATATGCATGCCACAGGCGAGATTCTAACCCAAAACGTTTTATTTGCTGCCTTAACGGCTATGGGTTAACAGTTTAAGATAAAAATTTAGCTTTCGTATAGTTTATTTTATATGGAAATTGTTGAACAGATCCATAATTAAAATTATCCATGCCCCAGGCTGGATTCGATCCCGGAACCTTTGATGTTTTTAACGTAGCGCCAAATGATTAGCAACTTAATATGGAAATGTGCTTGACATGTTAAATAGAGTAAAAGAAAGAGATATATATCTGGTGTAGTAAAATGTAATCCATTATTTTGCCAATAGATGGCTTCAGTGATCTGTATCTCGCATTGTATAAGTCCGATCGGGTTCAACGAGATGGCGTTCAAACGATGAGATTGCGTACTACAAACACTGTTCAGATAGTTGTGATGAGTTGACTGTATTGTGTGAGCGCGCGTCAAAATGGACACTAGCAAAGAGAAAATACGCTATATTTTACAGTTTTTCTTCGATAAAGGCGAAAACGCAAGCCAGGCGGCTGCAAATGTCAATAGTGTTTATGGTCCTGATACTGTAACAGCAAATCACGCGCAATTTTGGTTTCGTCGATTCCGTTCCGGTAATTTTGACGTCAAAGATGTACCACGCACTGGAAGGCAAAGTGTCGAAAATGTCGATAAAATCTTGTCGCGTCCGACCGTCATGTAAGCACTGTTTCGATTGCCCAAGAGCTAAACATTGCACAAAAAACCGTGTGGAACCATTTGCATAAGGCTGGATACAAAAAGAAGCTTGATGTATGGGTGCCACACGAGTTAACGCAAAAAAAAACTTATGGACCGAATCGCTGCTGAATCGCAACAAAAGCGACCCATTTCTGAAGCGGTTCGTGACTGGTGATGAAAAGTGGATCACTTACGCCAACGTCACGCGAAAACGGTCGTGGTCGAAGCGCGGTGCGCCGGCGCAAACGGTGCCCAAGCCAGGATTGACGGCCAGGAAGGTTTTGCTGTGTGTTTGGTGGGATTGGCAGGGAATTATCTACTATGAGCTGCTCCCCTACTGCCAAACCCTTAACTCGGAACTATACTGTCAACAATTGGACCGTCTGAAGGCAGCAATCGCCCAGAAGCGCCCAGCTTTGGCCAATAGGAGAGGCATTGTGTTCCACCAGGACAACGCAAGGCCACACACATCGATAGTGACTCGCCAGAAGCTCCGGGAGCTTGGTTGGGAGGTTCTTATGCATCCACCTTATAGTTCGGACCTGGCACCTAGTGATTATCACCTGTTCCTGTCCATGGCAAACACGTTTGCTGGTGAAAAATTCGCTTCAAGAGAGGCTTGTGAAAACCGACTGTCTCAATTTTTTGCCAATAGGGACAAGGGCTTCTATGAGAGAGGCATCATGATATTACCTTCCAAATGGCAACACGTTATCGAACAAAACGGCGCATATGTGACCTAAATCGGATCATTCTAACTATGGTAAGTCAAGCCTTCAATGTCATGCAAAAATAATGGATTACTTTTTACTACACCAGATACAGCATTTAAGCTGTTTATAATAATAATTTGGTGAAACAACACCTAAATATGAAAAGTAATACTCCCCGAATTCAAACATGTGTGGGCGAGCATGATAATACCTAATTTACTGATTGTGTACCATCAGTTGCTATCTGATTACGGAACACCAGTTGCAGTTGGTTCGAACACAATCGAACACAAATAACCGTCTGCTATAGATTTGTCAAAGGCGTACCACCGTTGATTTGTCGACCGTCATCACCAAATTTTCTGTAGTTAGCTTGGCCTGGCGGAAATAACCCGAACGGTTGTTTTACTAGCAAACCGACCCGGTCGAACGTAATCGCGACCGATAAAATAACACGACAGACAAGCTATCATCAAGATTTCTTTTTATCGTTTCAACCGCAAACGTTAAACATTTTTACCTTTATACCTACACTATATGTGACTTCATATTTTTATTTTTTTATTTCACTTTTGATGCTTGGGTGGAAAGCTACCCCCATATTTTTTGTGAATGTGTATGAAATGAAAATATCAGTAAACATTCAGAAAAGAAAACTTTGTAAAGTATAGTCTTGCAAGAGTCTTCAATGATTATGTCATTTTGCTTAAAATATTACAAGTTTAAATTCCGATTAAAATTTCTGTCGAAGAGAGTGAAGTTCTAAAAAATTTATCCCGTCAAAATTTAATATGTTGTTCAGAATGCTTTGAAATGTATTTTAAACATATTTTGTAGGATCTTTTAGATTTTAACTCGAATTTTTTCTAACAAAATTCTGCTGAAAATTTGTTAAAATCAGAAAATTGTGACCTGTGATCGCTATGGATAGCTATTATTATAACCATTTTCCGGCAGAACCATATGGCTTACAGCATTAGGAATTAAAGCCTGAACCATTTAATCTATGGTAAAGCTAGGAAAAAGAACCGCAGGGTGTTTAAGTATATTTTTAATTCAGGATTTGCAGAATATTTATAAAATATTCTTTAGATGCTCGTGGAATAACGTTGAAAATATCTGAAGAATCTTTCTTAATTTAATTAAAGTGTCATTTCTATATGAGAAATTTCAGTAAAAAATACATTTTGAAGTTTTCCTCGCAAATTGAAAGCATCATAGAATGTCAAACATAGATGCCGAATATTTGTTTAAATATATTTCAAGGATCACTTATTGAAAGAATGTTTTAAATGCGAGATTTCAAAAATATTTGTAGATTATTCTAAGATTATTTATAACAAATACACATCAAGATAAACTGCTTTCATTCAGTCAGATCTAGCTGCACTAAAGTAAGGCAACAGAAAGTACTATTGGTTCTTTACATAGCTAAACAGTGGATTTGCTATCATATTTTTTTAAAAAATTAATGCATGCATGCGTAAATTCTATCAAGATATCAAAACCTTGACCAATGTTAGCAGAATTACTGCTTTAAGTTGTTTTCATTGAACGAAACTATACTATTTTTATGATATTTTTAAACTCGAGTAGGGTATCTATAGTCGTATACATATGAGACTGAGCCGTGTCAGATTATCAAGATTCGAGTTTGCCTGTTGAAGGTGGAATAGAGACACTCTACAGTATATACACTACTATGAGATTAGTAGCTAAATTTTCAGTACATTCTTTTGAATTATATACATTTAAACATGTTCCGTAGTAGATGAGAGACATAACCGACACACTTTTAACTAAAGGGTTTTTCGTTCGATTGACGGCGTGAGCGAAATGTGCCTAAAGGCTTAAAATTATATTGAAATTTGTAGTTGAAAACAGAATTACTGCAGTAGTTTTGTGAAATCCTATATCCTAGGATCAGCTTCATTTTTCAAAGTAATTATATGACTGCCTAGATTTTAAGGCATACGAAGTTGTCTTTTCTTTTAACCATCATCATAATCAGGGTTTCTTTCAGACACTCCTAGAATTTCTTTCTGTCTTGTTATAAAGACTAGGATCCATATATTATTTTTAGTTTTAGAGAATTTCTGCTGAATATATTTATTATATTCTGGTGTAGGGCTTTGCTGCTTTTAACCGTGTAGATGAGCCAGGATATCTTTGTATGTAAACTATACATTGATTTATATAAAAGATTATTACTTAGTCAGAACTGGAATATTGAAGTTCAGTTTTCAGGTAGTTTGTCTTAGAGATTATTTTTACGCTTGTTCTTTTGAAAATCTCAAATTTCGTTAGATAAATTAACATGATTATATTCAGCCATTATCTACTTTCTAAAGGATAGTGGTCTCGCCTTTTCTTTCCTCATAATATGTAGGCATGCTGCTATCCTTATTTCTGTAGCTTCTCAGAAATGCTTAATTTCATATACTGTATACATCCTGTACCTGAACGTTGTCTCATTCAATTTTCAAGTTTCACAGGTATATATCATGACAGTTAAGACACACTGATTATAAAGTTTACGCTTGAGACACATTACTAGAAATGGGGCACAAACCTATAACATGCTTTTGCTTATGGAAGAATGAATCCTGCAGGGTATCAATGTATAACGAATGAATGAAGGGCAATCAGGAAAGTTGCAGTAAAAGAATTAATTAGACAAAGCATAAACATAGATACATGCACAATAAGAAGTGGTCTTCTCCTATCATTATTCATGTAACTCCTAAAAAACGGATGCTTTGAACGTGCATTTTGCATTTGGACGTGCTTTAAATCCTTTATTTTCTCTACGAATGCATTGTAACACATTTGTCTAGCTATGTGACAGATCCATTTATATTTAAACTTCTTTGCAAACTTGAATATATCCTCTACATTTGCTTATGCGCGAATCGATTCATTTGTCTTCCTGTCCATCATAGTTATTCTTAACATACATCTATCCACTAATCTTTGTGTGACTTTTAATCTTTGAGTTGTTTACGTATTCAACGTCTACATTACACAACCATACACCATCACAGCTAAGACAAATTATTTATAAACTTTACACTTCAAATCTTTTATTACTCACTTCTTCCATTTTGCTTTATACTTATTTTGCACTTGAAGTAAAAAAGCATTATATTATCATCTACAGAGACTTAGTAAAAACAACTGGAAAAGGACAAGTATACGTAAAGCTTCTGTTTGAATCGGATCATCAAGATTTAAAAGATGACGAAGTTGTAGCAAAAGAAAAACTAGAGATATTTAAACTAAAATTGTCAGGTCATTCATATGAGAAGCATATACGATTTTTTCTAGTTAAGAGCCTTCGACTAAAATTTGTCTTTCACCTTAGTAATGAGTGATTTATTTATATATATAGTCTTGGATTAAATTACTGCAGAAGCAAAATTTCGTATAAATTTGTTTATAAGACATGATTTTATTTGGTATTAGTGCTTCTATACTTTACCTAGAGACATATGCTTCAGAAGAGTCTTTATAGGAAGAATTCCCACTTTTTATGCTAAAATACCTGTGAATGATATACAGTAATTTATATTGCTATAGATCTCTACATACTATAATTCCAAATTTTCTTTTGTATACGATTACCTTTTTCAATTGAAAATGCAAAGATTGCATATTCTTATCCCCATTACACATCTCATGGAAAGCGACGGAATTCCGCAATGTCGTATTTTACATTTTAAACAAACTTATTTCATTATTTATAAATGCGACATCAAACTATACATTCATGAACTCATGCACAACAGATTGGAGAATTGCAGGCATGATATCACACTTTTCTGATTCTCTCTTAGAGATAAGACCAATTCGGTCTCCACCTCATATGGATACGAATATGATAGTTATTCACAAACCTTAAAATGCATGGGAGGCTGAACAATTTCCAGAACATAAACATTTTTTTTTTAATTTCAAAATTTGCAAAAGTTAAATATTACAGAGGCTTTATCTATTTATCTTTTATGGAGACAGACATGGAGCTAGGGACAAACACTGTGTCGTCCATTGACGAACAATGACCAATCTACCTGATATTTGTCTGGTAGAATTCAATAAAATTCCCCAAGGCCCAAGTCAAAATGTCTATAGTTAACTTTTAACGTTACAATAAAGGTTTAAACAGAATTCATTTACTTTTCAGTTATTTAACATAAATTTTCATGGGGTTTAATGTAAATATATTTTTTCACAACTAATATTCTCCTAAAATTACTAATGGACAAACACAGAATTACGAATGGATTCAAAACATTACACCCAAATATTATGCCTGAAATTTTCCACGGTTTTCCTTAATTTCACCTGGCAAACGCAGGGATAGTGTCCCAGAAATACCTCCCTTATCCTCTACCAAGACATATCGAAAAAATCAAGCTAAAAATCTCAAAACAAGTTTTCTACCAAATATGTTTAAAGCACGTCTCAAAGCGTTCTGAAACACATTATATTTTGGCGCCACAAAATTTTTAGATATTCACTCTCATCCATCGACAGAAATTTTCACCAGAATTTAGACGCAATATATTAAGCAAAATGGCAAAATTATTCCAGACTCTTGAAGACTATACTTTACATAGTTTTTATTTAATGTTTACTGATATTTTCATTTCATACACATTCACAAAAGTTATGGGGTCACTTTCCACCCAAGCATCAAAAGTGAAATAAAAAATAAAAATATAAAGTCACACATAAATATAGTGCAGGTATAAAGGTCAAAATATCTCAAGTTTGCGGCTGAAATGAAAAAAAAAAAAAATATTCATGATGATAGCTTCTGTCGTGTTATTTTGTCGGTCGCGATTACCTTCTACCGGGTCGGTTTGCTAGTAAAACAACCGCTCGGGTTATTTCCGCCAGGCCAAGCTAACTACAGAAAATTTGGTGAGTACGGTCGACAAATCAACGGTGGTACGCCTTTGACAAATTTATATCGGCCGGTTATTTGTGTTCGGGAAACCAACTGCAATTGGTGTTCCGTAATCAGATAGCGACTGATGGTACACAATCAGTAAATTAGGTATGATATGTCTTAGCAAGCTGATCACGCTCGCTCACACATGTTTGGATTCGGGGAGTATTACTTTTCATGTTTAGGTGTTGTTTCACCAAATGATTATTATCATTATAAACATCTTAACTGCTGTATATATCCCTTGCTTTAACTATATTTAGCATGTCAAGCACATTTCCATGTTAAGTTGCTAATGATTTGGCGCTACGTTAAAAACATCAAAGGTTCCGGGATCGAATCCCGCCTGGGGCATGGATATTTTTAATTATGGATGTGTTCAGCAATTTCCATATAAAATAAACTATACGAAAGCTAAATTTTTATCTTAAACTGTTATCCTGTAGCCGGTAAGGCAGCAAATAAAACGTTGTGGGTTCGATTCTCGTCTGGGGCATGCATATTTCAATTTCTGATTTTATTTACTATTTCCATAGAATATAAAACTTCTAAAATTATTTATTTATTGACTTATTTTCCATGGCGGAGTTAAGGCCACAAACGCCTTCTCTTCCACTCAACCATGTACATACAAAATCTAAATAAGCTATCAATATTAATACTAGTATAATTTGATAATAATTAAGAAAAAGAATAAACACTAAATGAGTACACATAACTACACAAAGAAAAAAAACACGTATAAACAGACACAATGCACACACACACACATACACCTACACGCACACACACACACACATGTTAACATTTTACAGAAAACTTAAGCCTGTTTACAATTTAAGGCTGATAATATATATGGATATACAACGATAATGATACTACTACTAATAACAATAACTAAAAAATATACTAAAATAACACCAGAATATTTAAAAAGAGCTGTGCATTTACTCTTATCCTTTCTTTCTTTCTTTTTTCTTTTTTTTTTTTTCTTTTACTGTTTATTTCATCGTCGAGTGTGGAATTTAAATGAAGCAGGTCTGTAATCGACTTCCTAAACGTTGAGATGACTGTAGTTGTCGTGTTTCGGGCGGAAGATCATTCCAAGCTTGGACGGTGGAAACAGTGAACGATTTGGAATAGGAAATAGAAGAGTGATGAGGGACCGAGAGTAATTGGCTTTCCCTTGACCTGGTGTTACGATCGTGGTAGGAGCTAAGGGCCTGAAAGCGTTCGTGCAAGTAAGAAGGTTGTTGAAGGGGAAGTATTTTGAAGAGAAGTGTTAGTGTATGTAAGTTGCATCTTTCATTAAGTTTTAGCATTGACAATTGTCTATAGGATGGAGTCAGGTGGTCTGAGTACTTGAGAAGGAAAATAAATCGAAGACAGGCATTATGTACGCGCTGTAGTCGCCTGGCTAGTTCATGCTTGAGATTGGTTAGAATCACATCGCAATATTCCAGACGAGGGAATACCAGTAACTTAACTAGAATTGATTTGATGGGTGGGCAAAAAATGTTTAAGTCTAGTGAGTGAGTGCTTTCTTGCACATTGCATTGATGTGTGGTTTCCATTCTAGTTGCTCGTCTAGGATTACACCGAGGTTTTTGACTGTCGTAGAATAGGGTATAACAGTCTGGTTTAGACATACTGCTGGGAGATTATCCTTTTGCATGTACTGAGCTAGTTGGTTGGACGATATACGTATACATTTAGATTTTACTGGGTTAATTACTAACCTGTTTTTAGATGACTACTCGCTGATTTTTTGAAGATCCTCATTTAATTTGGAAATTGTGGTTTCTAGGTTTTGTGGGCGACATGAAATGTATATTTGGAAATCGTCAGCGTACAAGTGATATTTACAGTGTAAGAGGACATATGGGAGGTCAATTACATACATACAAAATAAAAGTGGTCCCAGGACACTTCCTTGGGGTACTCCATGAGTTAAGTAGCGCAGTGAGGAATTTTTACCAGCTATACTTACGAATTGTTTCCTATCGCACAAATAGTTTTTCACCCATCTAACAGCTCCCTGGGAAAAATTTTAAAATGAGATAATTTCCGCAGTAAGATTTTGTGGTCAATTGACTGAAATGCCTTAGAAAAATCTAGAAGCGTAAGATAGGTGATCTCTCTTTTATCTAGTGTCAGCCTTATATCATCCGTGATGCATGCTAGAGCAGTAGCCGTACTGTGATATTTGCGGAATCCCGATTGAAGTGGATCCATTAAATTGTATTCTGTTAGGTGTGTCCGAATTTGGTCGCTAACAATGTATTCAAGTGCCTTTGAGAGGGCGGGAAGGATGCTGATCGGACGAAAATCGTCCACATTTAATACGTTTTGTGTTTTGGGGAAAGCTAATACTTGTGCTATTTTCCAGTCAGATGGGAAAGTACCAGACATGAGGCTGAGATTGAACATATTGGTTATTGGATTTATAATACACCGTATATGGTAGGATCCTTTTTATAAAAAGAATAGAAATTTGATCGCTGCCTACAGCAGATGATTTTATCCTGTATATAGCTTTTTTAACTGTTTCAGGGCCAATACATTCAAAGGAAAATTCATTTAGAGTATTTTGATGATTTAGGTTTCTATATTAAGCTGTTAAGTGATGAGTGATAAGCCAGCGACTTGAAGGTCCAGGTTCTGAATGATACCAGGGGTATAAATATTTCTATTAATTTTATCTACATTTTCTATATAAAGTAGTTTACGAAAGTTAGGTTTCCATGTTTAATTGTTAACCGATGGGCAGTACAAGGCATCAAGTTCAATGTCCCGGGTTTGAATCCTACTTTCGGCATGGATATTTCAAGTTGAACAATTTAACTATAAAATGGACAGCACATACAAAATGAAGCATAGGATCTCGTTCAAAGTTTTGATACTGAACCATCAAGGAACAAGTAAATTTTCTGGGACACGCATGCCATGTTTCTACAAATCCTACTTCCAATGGTAGATTATCATATTTCAATTAAATATATGGCAAACATGTGTGCGTCATAATTGTGGAGTAATACTCCAGGAAATAGTCAAGCAATACCTCTGAACATAATGGTCCGGTCTAAGAAAAAGTTGCCTTAAGGGCTTAAATTGTTCTCATAAAATGACTGCAGTATAAAAATATAGAAATATATACAAAGTGGAATGCTGACTGAAGTTTTAAAATAAAGAAGGTATATGGAAAGAGTTTATAATCCTTTAGAGGCTTAAGGAATACACATTTCATTCACTTCTTTACATTTCTGCGTGTGATAGCAGCAGTTGAAATTAGATTAACGCCTTGAAAGGTATAAGAAATGTAGTGAATAGATATCTTATTCGTTTGTTTATATTTCTGCGTCTGAGAACCGAAGCCAAAGATAGATTAACGCTGTTTTAAAAATATGTCTCTCTCTCTCTCTATTTCACAGAAGAGCATGGATTAACTAAAATATTTTAGCGTGGCAGGTAAACCAAAAGTGTACAAGAAGCGAATATTTTCTTATTGCTTTCTAAAAAGTGTATATTCAACTAAAAAAATTCAAAGAAAATATATTCTTCACTTCAACAAGGAATCACAATCTCTGCTGCTTGGGTTTATGCAGTGTAAGCTTTGTGGTGCACAAACTTCGTGTGTACCTTATAAATTGCTAAGCAGTACCGCTCACTTTCTTCATTTCAGTACTAATTAACAATGACAAATACTTTAATCATTTGAAAAATCCTTACAGTCCAAGTAAAAGTTGCTTAAAGGTTTAAATAATCTACACGGCTTAAGTAAAAGTTATTTAGAAGCATTTCAATGAATCCAACTTTTAAATCTGCTTCTACCAATTCTTGTAAGCGCATAAGGCCACAGCATGGGAAAAATTTTCAATTGCTAAATATAGTAATGTTTCCTAGGGTTCTTCATTTGTGATTATTACAATTAAGCTTATAAAATAAAATTGATTAGCAAAGTGTCATAATTGTTCGGCAATTTCACAAAGAAAAAATGATCGAGCGTAAGAAGGTAACTGAGAAATATTTAATAGTACTACCTCCACATCCTCCATTCATATCAAAGTGTATTTAATTCCTCGCAGCCCAAGCAACTCAAGTGCACACGTTAAAGTGTATATCCCATGCTTAAAACCTCCTCTTCAAGTAACGAAAGGCAATGATAACTCACGATCAATTCACCTAGGTCTCAGGTTTAGGTCAAAACCTGCCTTCGGCAGAACACTCCTCATCATCATTCTTAATAATAATTTAACAAGTATCAGCATATTGTTTTGCCTTAGTATAGTATTCACTTCGTATTCAGAACACCCGAAGAGAAATTCTAGTCACTGATCAGACAATTCAGCAAGTTTACAGAAAGCATATTTTTGTAAATTGTCCCCTTCTACTTGTCCTTAACCTCTAAAGCTAGACAGTCGCGGATCCCATTCCAGACATCGACAATAAATTTTACCAAAAAGGTTGAGTTTATAACAAAAACCATGTTGTATTATCATGGATCACTGATTCCATTAAAGCCTCCTTCCAACATCCTCTCTCTTACCCCATTTCTACTTCATTCCTATAGGCTATAGGTAAATTTAATCAGAAATGTTAAAAGAGGTGATTCAATTACATATATTTTAGTATGGACAAAAAGGTTTAAAAATTAAAATGAAAGAAGCGATCCCAGATTCGAATTCAGCCTGAGGCACGGATGTTTGTAATTCTAAATTTTAACTACAACGCCAAAGTAAAAAAATCTCATACAAAATTAATTTCAAGATAATAGTATCTAGTAAAATTATAAAATGATTGAAATGATTAATCTACTTACTTTTAATACGGTAAGGATGTAAGTTGAAATTCAAATTGTAGACAAAGTCAAAACGAAATTCAAAGCAGAGTCGTTTAACACTTCTCAAAGACAGTATAAACTTAAAATAAGAGCTCAAGGGCTCGCTTCCAAACAAATGTACGAAACCATTTATGTCTTCCAACAAGATTTAGCTTATAAAGATATTTTAAAAGACATTCCAGAATATTCTTCCGAAATCTAAACCATTCCATTTAATTCTCTATTTCTTCAAATTATTCTCGATCTTTCTCAATGTTTTCAAGAAAGAAAAAGTCATGTTGTATGTTGTTTTCTCCGAAAAGGAAAAATGTTGTCCAATTTGAAACTTCATAATAAAATTCCATAACCCATAATTCGACATGATCTTACTCAAAATAGACGGGCCATAAACCTCAACCATAAATTGTTTCCTTCAGACCTTCAACTTTCAATAATCTTTCAAATTCTTCACTTCTTTAGATCTAAGAAAAAAACAAATGGTTGATTCAGTAATAAACATGTCCTTCACATATATATTTTAAAAACAAGTCTTTCTGAAAATATATGATTTCTCAATGAAGATGTTTCTATGTCAGCATAATAAAAATGCAAGAACGCGGTCACTTCATATTTCGCTACCAATGTATCAAAAATGCCAATTTCTTCTTCTTTTACAGTTTCCAAGTGTCTATAGCTCTGTTTATCACTTTTCCTGCCCTTCTCTCAATCAGCTGCTGGCAATAAACGATTAAGACCGTAGTCACAATGAGTGCAACACCTAACAATTTCTAAACAACAAAACTAAATCCTTCTGCGGTTCCTTTCTTAACAAGACTTACTTTAAAGTATTATAAAAAGACGTCAAGCGTTAATCTCCGTTCAAGAAAAAATAATACGGTCATATTTCCTTTCTGGTAAGGTTTACGGTTGGCCGAAAGGGAATTCAATACAAACAAAATATACACGAAAACAACATCCACGCTTGAAGCAGCATAAGCAGGTGCAAAACTCAACCACCACATGATTGATTCCAAGGTTTTATAACCTCTAGTCATTTCTAAAAAAAGATCGAAATTTCCAGATGATTCTTTCTCTTTCTCTTACCATAAGAATGTGTATATACTATTTGAATCTCTGTAGAAGGCGAAAGAACAAAAAATGTCAATATCCAATGAGAAACTAGCATTTCTCACAATGTTTTCGATAAGGCGGAGCTTATGGACCTAGAATACGTTTAAAATTGTTTCTCATTCCCCAAACCCTCAGCACACATTTTCAACAGAATTTCTTAGTATTAAGCAAACAGCAAACAACATACATGTTAACTCCTCTCTCGAAAAGAATCATAACTTTACTTCAACAAGGGCGACAACAGTACAACAATATGGTGGCTTCGAAATGGCCGATGACAATAAAATAATCATCAAAAATTCAAATTTAATTATCTTTCGTTCTATTACATATACAGTGTTCTAGCTTCTAGGGTATCTGCGTATCACCCCTAGTTTGAGATCCTAAAAATATCTGCTTCGTACTCAACACCAAATTCAAGAAAATTGAAAAAATGGCAAACTCCTCACATATACTACTAACGGTGATCGTATCCCAACGTGGTTCGTAAGGTAGAGGGGAAAGAGGTCATTTGGGAGACAGAGAAGTCTTTGGGAAGTGGTCTTCGAGTGGTAGATATTAAGGACGAAAACTGGTTTGATATTCTTCAGAATTGAATCTAATGACAAATGATTGTTACTGCGGTGATGAACTTGCGAGTTCCGTAAATCGTTTGGTTAGGTAGTAGATATGGCTGTTGTAACACTGATAGATTATCTTTGTTGACTTATACCACTTTACTTTCTGGTCAACCTGTATAAATAAGACACCTATGATCCTTCCCCAGATTCTTCCCATCCTAACGGCTATCCATGGGTATCACAAATTCAAGGATCCAGAGGGGTAGGCCCCGAAAGTTTCCTTGTAAGTTGTTTTTCGCAATTGTTCAATCGTCTGATCTCATTGAATAGAAAACGAGACGAGAAATAACCTTAATCTACTCTTTACTTCACTGGTTCTTGTCCTCAGTGTAATCACATAAATAATGTAGCGTATTGTTTTAAAAAGATTCTTTAAATTCCAATCGACAAGACAGGAATGGGCACGGATACAGCAATGAATGGTTCAACGTGGCGTACGTGTGCAGTTTGTGTCGAAAGGTTTATTTGATGTTTTCTCTTTTTCACCAGAAATTACAAGTTACAAACTTTTATAGTCTATTCCAGGTACTTTCTACTCCGGCGCCTCTTTATTAACTAATAAACGTAACAAGGAAAATGCCGCCCACTGTTTTCATTCTATCTTCTCATAGCGCACATCATATTTTTACAGGAGATCTCTCCAACATTTATTATTTATATTTCACGATGACGTATTAACATTTCTCTCTGTCTTATTTTTGTTTTAATCCATTGTTCTATAGCATTATTTCTGTATAACACTTTTCAAATGAACACGTTGAATCTAAAAGCTATTCTATTCAAATATCTTTCATTTAACACTTACCGCATTGTAAAGGTTAATATGATTCGTAAAATCAAATTCATAAAATGAAAATCATGGGAGGTTGAAACCATTTTATGAGTCGTGCAACTATAAAACTTTTCATGCATTATTTATTAAGAACTCCTTTCTAGCAGTTTTCGAACAGATGGGTCATGAAAGATCACTGCTATAGAATGGTACATGCTGTTCACATAATCATCTTACCTTTTGGAAACCTTTTGTTGAACTAAAGGAAAACCAACTTTTATTTACATCGTCTGCATATAATGCATTTTTTGTTACAAATGTTCGATACAATACTAAGCCACAAACGGTAGAGAGACAGGTTGATACTCAACTATTTCATAAATCTGCCAATAGAAGCCATTCACGTCATTTTTATTAAACTAAGCACTAAAGGACCCATTTTAATTCACAAACAGATAAACATGCAAATATTTTTAGCGCCTTTTTCGTCACAATCATCCATTTTAGTTCTAGAAAGAAATGAAAAGATATTGTTTAACTTCAAATGACAATTGCAGGGTTTAGTTATTTAATGTTAAACTATTGTAGTTTTGTTCTAAGTTGTAAATTTTTTGTGAATATTGGTAGTCAAACGAAATTCGACTGAAATCTTTCAAAGGAAAGTAATGTACTTACATTCAACACTTTCCGCCTTTGGGAAAACATTTCTTCCACTGGTGTTCCAGACGACGAATACCTGTGTCGAATGGTTGTCAGTGGAGTCAAAATTGCGCCCTCTCCTGTAGTCCGAACAAAAGTAGTTCTTCTTCAAACTTTTCCTAAACTATCGAATCAGATGTACATCTTGTGATGACAGATCAGAACTAGTCCAGCTTACTTATTGTTGTTGTTAGTGGTGGTGGGTCTAGAGTTATCGTGAAGGACAATAATTCCCATCGTAAAGAAACTACGCTTCCTGGTGATGATCTGCTGCCGCAACTATGCAAGAGTGTTGATGTAGCTGTCGTCGTTGATGTTTGCATCTCTCTCCAAGATTTTCGGAAGTATAGGTCCACGATAATAGAAAAACAGCGTCATTATCAATTTTCTTGTATTGGCCTACTGTTTGTTTTTCTCGAGTGGTGATAATCCTGCATGTTTCCATTTCTCGACGGCACAGCGCGTTTCATGGGCATAGTGGTGGTAGACGGTTTCGTCCACTCACAATGCAGAGTAGGAAATCATCGCACTCAAATTGGTAGCAATCCAGATGTTGTTGACACAGCTGCATGCATGCCGCTTATTGTTCCTCAGTCAGGTTTTATTGTACCCATTGGGCTCACACATTACGATAAAAGAGCCTGCAGTACAGTACTGTATGGACACATTGGATACTAGTATGGTTGATAGCTATTCTACTATCCGTCTATCATCCCGCAATAGTTCATCAACCTTCTGGTAATCGTAGGCTTCTTTCTAAATACGATAGATCGCTTACAAACGTTGACACGCAGTCCCTGATGACATAAGTATTTAAATAATGCCGTCATACACAGCTTCCGTTCTGGGCTGCGAGAAACCGAATCGCAGCAGTGTTCTCCCGTGGAGACCTCCATCATTCACACAAACACTGGCGCACACTGCCCCACGATCCGGTCTCCCGCTCCACAAAAGAGAGCCTTTAAGGACCAACTCTTTACTGGAGCTTGACTGCTCCTTAAATATATGGCATTTTAATTATATAAGTTACCTGATGAATTGTATCTTATTGCATTACTTCGTCTTTTTTCGTTTAAGACACACAATTTCAACTTACATGTCAGAAAGTTTCATTATATATGTCTGAACTAATGTACTTCGACGATTTTTTCCCTAGACATAACGTTTCGTTATGTTTTCATTGCAAAGTTCAGCAGTTTTAAAGTATGTTTGCTTCTAGCTGCTAATATGCTAATCAAGCATATTTCTATTTGAGAATACTCTTTTATTTGGGGATTTCTTTTTCTTTATGTATATATTTATTGATATGTATTGATGAGGGAAACACATCCTGGGGACCCAAATAAAGCTCATCTCACTTTTACTTTAGTATTAGTATTGAGTAGTTTATCTGAATTCTCGAGTGACGGTAACACATCTATTCTGACCAGTATAAGGCAGCTGGTTTTTAAATTCGTTTAACCAATTTTTGGAACGTACTTGTTAGTAACTGTGTGTAACGTAATGAACTTCATTACCAAGGAAATACTATTGAATGACTATTCAAATAGTTAAAAAGAATTAACTTAATTTTATATATGGGCAGAAGGATATGAATGAGAGAAAGAAAGAAAGAAAGAGAAAGAGAGAGATGAATCACAGACACAAAGTATTTTTCGGACTTGAAGTTATTCATTAATGATGGTTACGCTGGTTTTGCCATGTCATTATTAGAAGCAAAATGTGCGTATGTTCTAGTGCTAACCATGTTTTGATATTTGTTAATGGAATTAATCGATTTAATATTATGTCAAATTTCCTTCGCAATGAATACTCATGTAATCATTAAATGAATTACAACCTCAACGTAAAATGTAAATCTAGTGTTTTGCAAAGTAGTTCATGCCGTTCCTAGAGGGAGCTGGAACGATCCAGGAGAGCAGTAGTAGCCTCGGGTGCAGTTGCGGGGTGTTGAATAACAATAAGGGACGGTGGAAGTAGAAAGAAAGAACATTTTAAAAACACGTTCGTACATGTTTCATCTTTTACAGAATTCAAGTCCTAGTGATTATTTTATTTTCCAAATAAACACAGAAAATGCAACATAACCGATCAGTGATCAAGTCTGTCGACAACTCTTACTAACAAGCAAGTATTGGCAGGTTGTCTAGTTTAATATCTAGTCACTTGTTCAAAGATGAACATTTTTTGAAATGACAACTAAATAAACAGATAAAGCTAGACATCAAAGGAAAGGTTTATTACGTTCAGATCTTACCTTTACAGTGAGACAGTGACATTTTAGTTATCACAAATATTAATCACATAATTAAACCAAATTCTAATATGTGCAAAGTAGACAAATGGAAGGAAAGTTTAATTTGTCCTATTCCAAAATCCGAGAATACGAAAGACGTCAAAAACTTCAGACCAATCGTTTGTAAAAGTATATGAATGTGTTATATATAGGTGAATACTGAATCATGTAAACTCCATTCTTTCACCATATTAGTACGGCTTTTTGAAAAATAGATCAACCTCAACAAACTTGGCAATTGTAACTGACTGAATTGCAACTGAGCTAGATAAAGGAGGCCAAGTAGACGTCGTATACACTGATTACAGTAAAGCATTTGATTTGGTTGAACAAGATGTCTTGCTAAGCAAACTTAAGTTTTTCATTTTCTTTCTACGGGAACATTAAAATTATTAACTTGGTATTTACATAAACGTGAACAGGCAGTAATTTTTAAAGGATATATTTCTGAATATTTTGAGACACTGTCCGGAGTGCCACAAGGTGCAAACCTCGGTCCTTTATTGTTTCTTTTAGTTATTAATGATATATCTGAGTGCATCGAGAACTCCGATATTCTCTTATTCGCAGGTGACCTGAAATTATACGTTAGAATTGAATCAGTTGAGGACAGTGTCAAACTACAAAAGGACTTAGATAATGTCAAAGAAAGGCGCAACAGGAATACATTTGTAATTAATGCAAAAAAAGTGCAATGCCATATATTTTACAAGGAAAGAAAGTATGCTGAGTATAACTACTCGATTGATGGAGTAAATCTATCAAAACCTGAAACGGTTAAAGATCTTGGAGTTGCCTTCGATCCACAATTAAACTTTGGGCATCACATTGAAATGAACACTAACAATGCGTACAGGAATCTTGGATATATTTACCGTTTTAGCAAGGATCTCCGTCTCGATTCAACACTTCTAAAATTGTATTACTCTTACGTGATATCTCAGCTAGAATACTCCTGTATTATATGGACTCTGAACGCTCTGAAACATGTTAAAATAATAGAGAAAATTCAGTGCAAATTTATGAAATTATTAATGTTTAGAAAACCCACATTATATGCGGCATACATTTCATACAGGGAATTAGTGAGCAATTTTAATATACAAACTTTGGAACAAAGATATTTAGTTTTGGAATACACATCACATTAATTATATTGATTTAATTCCGAAAATTTTCATTCAAGTCTCGAACACTAAAACGAGATTAGGTAATCATGAAATATTCTATTGCACAAAGCAAAGGACTCAAATTTTATATAAATCCCCATTTTGGAGAATGAGTGCTTTCTACAACAAAATTGAACCGCAAGTTAATGTAGATATATTTGGAATGACTGCCAAAGAATTTCAGAACTGCAGGTGAAGTAATATGACTGTTTCTTGTATTTATAATTACTATCATGCACATCGCAAGCACTGTAATTAAGCATATTGCCTGTTGTTTTATGTTTCGAATAAACAAATAGACCGTCGTTGTACAGTGTACGGTACTTTCTAATTCATAAAGTGGTAACTAAAGATTGCTACAGAAATATGATCATAAGATTACCCAGGTGTATCTGCGTTTGAATAAACGGACGATATCTATATGTCACAACAGGTTTAACAAAGTAATAACTAAACATTGCTACAGAAATAATATCAAGTCATGACACAACCAGGTGATGATCTTGTTTGAGCAGCGGATAAAACATATAATACGTCCAATGTATAGCCTATGCCATCATTCGTGAAACCTATTGGTTTCTAATACAAACATTACATTCACCACTCGACACCATATATCCGAAACAGTGCTCATGAAGCCACAGTTGACTATTATTGCACTGAAACTAATCTTTTCGTCTACAGATTTAAATTATGTCAGAGAGTACAGTAGACTTTGCGCTCTTTAGTAATAATAATCGCAGTTGCCACAGAAATCTGTAACTCTTTTTAAACACATTTTCCCGGTCGGCGTTTTTCCTAATTCCAATTGTCGATTGTTGTCTGACTTATTTTTTCTTTTTCTGCACCACAGATGTATTATTTTCATGTCAGCTCATGTGAGGTTTCAAAATTTCCTATTGTTACTTTCCTTGAAACTGAAGGAGCAGACATTAAATTCAATGGCTTCAATAACTGTCCATATTGATCGATATTTTTTTTCCATGGGACAAACACGGGCTATCTTCCCCAATATACACCCCCATTCGAAGTCACCACTGGTCATAATGTGTGTACAGTCTCTGTCGGAAACTACAGTGGTATCAAATACTACTAAAGTAAATTGTTTCTTTTTTCTAAGATTACCAAAGTATTGTTTCTCACAGGCTATTAACGAACTCTGATATTAGATCAGAACAAAACTTCGTCTTAAATTTTAAACATGCCTTTGCATTTGTGAACAATGTGTCCTCACGTGATACAGCAGCCCCTCTCTTGCAGCCCACTTACAGCAGAAACACCCGACGGAGAAATCGTCAAATACAGTGGCTTCAACTTCAACGCTGCGCCTCATGAGTAAAGGAACCATGAATGTCGAGTAGGCCGTCTTCGAACAAATGACTCTAGTATAAATAGTAGAAGTTGTAGAGGTATTAATTGCAGTTGTAATAGTAACAGTAGCAGCAGTAGAAGTCGAAATAGTAGCAGTGCACACATTAAATCAAAAGAGCTAATTCCGCTCGATTTGAGCGGAAAGAGGTACCACTCTTTTAGAATGAATTTTTATCGGAGAAAATATGAGAAATTTCCGCTCAAAAAGGATGGGATCTATTGCAGTCCATTTCAATGCGAATGTAGACATGTTTTTAGGTGATTTTTTATCTATTCAAATAAAGTGTTCATCTTTTGAACACGAAAACAGCGTAATAAATTGTTGAAAATGTAAATGATGCTAAAGAGAGCATTCATTTATAAGTACTAAGAAAAAAAAGTAATCAATGAAAAAGAGTAAAACAAACTTAAACTCGAGGCGATTTGAACCCGATACTTTCCAGTTAGTTATCCCTCAGCTAGCAGTCCAACAGCGATATAATAACCCTTCGAAATTGTTTATTTCGTCTCGTTAGGTACTTGAGAACAACGTTCAAAGATTTTTTTATACATCTCTTACAATTTTCTGGTACAATTTTCTAACATGCAGAAAAGTTTTCAAGTCTTCTGTTGTCATTTTTAACTAAACACAACGCCATAAATTTCACAGTATTGCTTAGTCTTTCGATAACCTTCGCAGTACCAAATTGCGGAGAACAAAGTTGACTAGTAGCCATGAAGCATTGTAAATCAGATGAGAAATAAACCACTCTAAATAGATGAGAAATCGCTCTTTCAAGTTTCAAGAATCAATTACATCCTAATGCATCGGTATACCATCTAGAAAGAGCATATTTTCCATCCAAAGCGAGTATTTCTTTGGAAACCTCTCTTTTCGATCGAAAATTCCGCTCAACAAAAGAGTGGTCCGTATTTCCGTTTTTTTTATTTAGTGTGTAGTACTGTAGTAGTAGCAGTAGAAGCAACACTAGTAGTGGTGGTATATATAGGTGTAAACGTACTTTTATTTTGGTTAAAATTTGTGTTATTCTCGAGATGGTCCTTACCTGTGACACTGCTTGTTGCTGCGATATTTTTATTCTATCTAGTAAGTTAACGTGGATATAAATATATGTTAAACATGCGAACTTGCATATTATGTGAACAGAACCGGCAAAAAATACGAATATAATATATAAAAGGATAATTGATACATCGAACCAGATTGAAAGCATTTTGAAAGATACCTTTCCCTAGTAGCACAGGATATCGGGCCAATATCGGCCCAATACTGGGCCAAGCTTGATCGATATTGACTTGTACTGGCCCATTAATGAAATTGTTTCTGGGAAGAACTGGCACATATTGTCTTCAATTTGAATTTTATTTCAGGCTTTTAGGCAACTTTGGCTCAGGTCGGGTAGATGATGAAGATGGGATGGTTTGTTGAATGAAAAAAGTGGAAGCAAACGGGAGAACCCCGAGAAAGCCCACGTACACGGTGTTTGCCCACCACAAAGCCAACATACCGCGATCAGGGATCGAAAACACGGCCATTGATAGGATTCGAACAGCCTTAGGCGAAAGTATAAAAAGTTAAAAGTTGCATGCGCCAAATTGCCAAGACATCAAGAGTGATACAAACCAGCGATAAGAAGAGCACTGCAAGTTAATACTGCCCTCTGTCACTGTTTCCAGCAATTTCTAATTAAAAACATGTTTTGGTGTGTGAAATGTGTTCTGCAGATTTGTATATTAATTATTTAGTTAAGTGATGATGTAAATGTTCTTTTTTCTTTTTTGTTTTTTCGTCTTTAAACTTCTGAATAAGGAACGTAACATAGGGAGAAGCATATACCTACGGAAATAGTACGGATTTATTACGTCAAACCAATCAGAGGATGATTTTCGTTGTATGACGTAGGAGATTGAATTCTCAGTATTTCATGCTATATTTCTACGTAACGGAAAACCGTAGCGCTGAAATTTCAAAAACATTATATATTATCTGATGTACACAAACAAATTGTAAAATATATGAGGACGGGGAAAACGCAAATGTCCATTGCAAGGAGTTGTTATTCAAACGTCGCCTGACTTTACTGTAGTTTTAACCTACGTTCTGAACATATTTGTGGTGATCTGACAAACGTTTCCATCAAGCCCGGCAAAACTGCTTGGCTCTAGAAAAAATCGAGGCAACAGCGCAAGGTTTCGAATACAGTTCGTGTCCGTGCAGGAAATTAGGATCCAAGATCGCTCTTTTGATAATGAAAATTGCCCAGGCCTGGATATTTGAATACTTTTTTTTTTTTTTTTACATTTTTCGACAGATAGAGTGTACTTCAATGAGCTGTTTTGGCAACTTACCACAGGAATAAAAGTGAGGTTGCGTGAGCCGGGATGGAACCTGACTCATTCATAGTATATGGCTCTGACCAACTGTGTTACGTAGCAAACAATACATTCGTAATTTTTCTTTGTCAATTTCTAATTTCAGCCTATATCCGTGCATTTACTACAGAAACTGTCCTTGTAACAAAAAGGAACTAGGAAAATAGAAGACAATCTGGAATGGCGCGGTAGAGCAGTGGATAGAGTGACGGACTTCAAACAAAACTGAAAATTCTAGGTTCGAGCCTCAATCCAAACATTAAAAATAGTTTTCTCGCCACAGGTTTGATGTTTAACAAGACAAGTTTGTAGCAAGTTTGCCACTTATCAACTAGCAAGTTTGCTACAAGATTGTAACAAGTTTAAAGCAATGCAATATCCAACTTTTTGCAAACTTGCGAAGTCAAACTTTGTACAAATTTGCTGCAAGTTTGGGTGCTATCTGGGATAGAACCGACAGTGACTTTCTTATGTTACTAAACATCTTCGCCAATCAAAGTGTGTTATTTTTCTCTCAGTTTGCGTGCCAATGTAAGCAATGTTTACATGCGTCCTGGGGTCTGAAATGTATTGCTATATTTCAGGATGTCTCCATATTATGAAGTTCTTGCTTGAGGCCTAGTATCTACTCTACCATCTAGTTTTACAAATGGGAACACTAATGAGTAATAACATGAGTGAAATTTAAGAACACTGCCAGCTGTTTATTTTTCTTCCTTTCATTCAACATATAAATAATTTACTCTACATTGGGAGGCCGACGCACATGATTGGGGGATTGTCCCCCCGGTTTCGCCGCCCATGCTTCAGAGCATACGTTAAACTGTAGATCGCATCCTTAGGACGTCCTTCATCCGATGGAAGGCAATGACAGCCACCATCGGTTTACTTTAATTGTCTAGGGACCTTCGGTCCGTAGACCAGTATTCGGGCAGAACACCCGTTATTATCACCAATGGTCTAGTGAAGAAAATAGTTGGCATTGGTTTATCACTTAGGAGGCAGTATAGGTTTCAGTCATCGCCGGAAATGACGTAATATCTCCCAGCTTACCAAATTCAGTCGAATTTATATTCAATCCATGTATTTGAGTAGAGTTTGTGATTGGAGATTGCAGCCTTAGAGAATATTTGTATGCCTGTCTTTCCGCAGTGTTAATTTCTTGACGCAGTTCAGGGATACTGCGATGATTTTCCATTTAGAGGAGAATGCAAAGGGAGTATTTCAAGGTTGTTATAGATTTTTAACCGTATAATAATTAATGTTGCGGTTGTATACTGGATAATTTGGCGGTGTCATCAGAGCTGAAACAGGTCACTTTTGGTGACCTGGCTTGACCAGGACGTAGGTAACTCGGTCCTAAATTTGACCTAAATGACCTGGTCCGGAACTATTATGAACTACGACTTTTCGGGGTTGTATTTTTGGGGCTTTGGGGTAACACCTCCGATCCCTGTCACCCCTCTAATACTTATTGCTCAACCGTAAGGGAATAATTTGTAACTCTGATTTGCCATCCATTTCACCAGAGCGAAATCGGGTCACCGAGTCAGGCCTGGTCCTATGCTCTAGCTAGGTGTCTCCCCCATTTGATGGAATCTTGCAGAAACCCCGATGAAATTATTACGTGGGAAAACTCCTCTATGATGCACCTCCTCATGAATCATGAACTAAAATGCAAAGCATATATTAGGTACAATTTTTATTATGATATTACACGGTTTGCGAAGAACTCTCCAAACATTTGGGATCCTTCTACACCTCGAAACTATCGGCTTAACCCAAAAGTAATGTCGTATTCTTGCACCATGAGGAAAATAACGATAACTTACATCGAACACTACCTTTAGTCAGGAAAATAGTCTCTATCGGTCTCCACAACACTCTGCCACCTGCCAACCAGTTGTTGAATCCCCCCACAGAAAGAAGTCACTGGTTTTGGAGGCAAAGAACTGGGTCACCGTTCGTCGAACATCATCCTCATTTTGCAGTGTCTTCCATGAAAGGTTGTTTTGCTTGCTGCGAAAAAACGGTAGTCTGTTGGTACAAGATCTGGTAAAAACGCCGGGTGGGGGAGTTTCTACCAGCCACATTCCACGATCTTACCACAGATCCTTCTTGCATTGCGTGGGAACGCGTTATCACCGTGAATGAGCACACCCATGTGATTAAACAGAGCAGGACGTTTCTCCAACAATGCAGTTTGTAGGCATTGAAGCTGCTTATAGTAGACATATGCATTGATGATCTGGTTACGTAGCAAGAGCTCAAAATAGATTATCTCACGGATATCCCACCAAACACTCAACATCACTTTGCAGGAGTGGAGATTCTGTTTTGGCACAGTTCCTGCACCCCCACCCCATTTTCGTGTAATGGTAGAGGACCCACTGTTCATGCCCTGTCTCCATTCTGTCCAGAAATGGCTCACGTCTGTGATGGATAAGCAAGGAACTGAAGATGTCAACTCGCTGCTGCTTCTGTTGAGGTGTTAACGCATGAGATACCTATTTTTCGAATTTCGACACGTACCCAAGGTCCTGCAGATGACAATGAACGGTCAAATGAGTGACATGGAACTCCCTGGCCAGTTCAACAGTTTGCATTGGATTTGCCTCCACTGCTCCTCGCAGGGCATCGTTGTCCAGTTGCACAGGTCTACCTTCTCGTGGCTTATCGGTGAGGCTGTTGTCCCAAGACCGAAACCACTGGAACCAGCTCTGGCACTTTCGCACATCCAATGCACCCTGACCATATAAGGCATTAATATTTCGTGCCGCTGCGCTGGCTGGATGTCCCTGGTAAAATTCATACAGTATGCCATGCCGTATGTGGTCCTCCGACACTGCCATGATCAAACACAAGCCACACTTCCAAAAACGTGGAGTAGATCGTTCTCCTTCAACAAACTGCAGATATGGCACGTGCTGTCTACTTCACTATTCGCTTGTTAGATGGCGTCATTGCAGGGGCATCACACATACCACATTACTTATAAGCTGATATGATGTTTCGAAATTAATTTAAAGAAACCGTTCCTTCACATTTTGTTCTGAGTAACTCTCTTTTCAATATGGCTATCATTTTTAAATACATATTAGCTGATCACTAGACTATCATTCTCTGTAAGATATATGCTCTCTGAAGGACGTCATCTCTGAACTTGTGACTTAGGACATATACCTAAAAGAAACTTATTAAAGTAAATATTTAAAAAAAAATACGGTTACTCTTTAGAAACTCCTTTCCGAATCGTTCAAAAGAGTAAATAAAGGTTAGGTTAGGTTGGATTGGGTTAGCCTGACTTATGTTAGTTCAAGTCGTCTTTAACTGGGCTTAACGCCTCTAAACCTTCGAAACCAGATCTGATATGGTGATTTCTCGTTCGGGATAGTATCCAAAGAGCATCCGAAATTACTACAGAGAATGACAAATTCTGAGATGAAAATTTTAACATTCACTGAGATCGAAATCAAAATGGACAATGGATCAAATATTTGTAGCTACCAAATTATTATTTTAATTATACGAAGCCTTTGCTTCTTCCAAATACACTTTTTAAATTTGTTCCGACAAAAAAGACAATAATACGTAACTTTCTCTTCTTGTCAAACACACACACACACAAATATTTGAGACAGAGGCATATAAACACACATTCAACAATTTTCCAAATGAATATAAGAATATTCCAAACAAAAGTTTCGTTTTGAAAAGCGTATCACTCGCACACAATACTACAACTGTTCGAAATCCACTTAAAATCAATTTTCAGCTTTTCTTTCATCAATTACGAGATTTTTTCTTCTCGGAGATTTCTTTTAAATAAGTAAGAATGATGTAACTTTTGTGTGCATTCAAATGATTTGGACGATAGTTTTTATCACTAAATCATAGGCCGATTTTTAGTTTTTTAATAGTTTGTACATGGGTTATTGTGTGTGCTGAAGCCGTGTTTACATTTGGCTTTCTTTATATAGTGTAAAAGCCTTTAGTTGTTAGAAGTTTCTTGTATCGAAGAGGTCTTGATTTTTGTTACTGTTCATGAATTCAATTGTGCAAGAGGAAGAGGGCAATCGAAGAGGAACGTATGAACTACTAGAAGACGTACATGACGTTGAAGAGGAAGGTTTTTTTTGGCAGAAGACTAACAAAGGCTGACTAATCTTTATGTAGTAAACAGGAGACTCGATAAACTTAGTGGGTGATTAATCTCTGAGGTTACAGACAATCTTTCTTCGTGCTAACATATTTACTCAATTAGTTAAGACAAAACTTTGTGGCGTAGACTTAAACAAAATCGCGTCACTCGAAGTCATCAGAGACCCTTTCAGTAGATGTAAGTATTTGCTTTTCTGTAAAAAGAAAATAGTCCTTGCAGCAATACCTTTCCTACAAAGTTGAAACATTTGTTGACAGCTCACATTTAGACGAATATTATGCACTATGTTTTCTTTTTCTGGAACATGTGTAACGGGACCTCTATATTTATATATATCTTGAATAATATAACCTCTTTGTAATGAAAGCTCGTCGCTATATCGAAATGGTCCGCTACTTTAATAATGTTGCTGCTGTGTGTCCTTCCTCTCAACACAGAGCCTCTTCTGTTTTGTCTCCGGTTAATTTTATTCTCAGGGTGAAAATGGATTCTTGGCTGGATATTCGTTGCACTAACAAAATAATACAGGAAGCTTACGTGCCCCAAAGCTGCTACACGCAGTGGGATGACTCAGCCTACCACCTATTCCTGTAGAGCCAAACTATTATAAAGTGCTGTGGTGCTTTTCAGCAGACCCCGGCTCTCATAATAGAGTCTCCTTACACGAAGTTGAATGCTAAATAAAAAAGCAGTTAATAATCAAGAGGTTTATTAAACAGCACATTCTCCTCTATGTTTTCTTCTGTATGTGATTTTTTTTTTTCGTGCTGGCTATGACACGTCATAGCTAGCGCCCTCTAGAGGGTTACGCCCTCTTTAGGGTAGCAGATGTTTTGGGTAAATAATAATTTATAATAATTTTGGATGGTCTAGGAGATTTTAGTTTTACCTTGGCATTTCATGTTTTTCTTTCTTTCACGGTGGCGTATTTGCTAAGTCAAGTAGTTGTGCAGGCTACGAGATGTGTTATATAATTGTTTCGGGCGCTTTGGACGTAATCTCTATGGAATAATATTGATGGGTGTATTTGTTATCTTATATGCATCTGCTATTGGTAAATCAGGATGATTCGGGGGCAGCGAATGATGGTAAATGGTGAAAAGAAGGGAAAGTGGTGTGTTTGTGATTGGGTTGTTATGGTGGTATTCAGCATCGAGGTTGAGTGTTTCTTGAAGCAGTGGATGGTTGTCTTGGTATCTGTTTGTGAAATATTTTGTGCGGAGAGACTGTAGGTTGAAGAGAATATGGGGAAAAGGCAGTCTATGTATGTGAAAACCCGACATATCCTTTTACATACTTGCAGTCAATAGTTTATATCGGTTTAATATTATTGTTTTTCAACTAATCTCATATATCATTGTACAAAACAATAATAATATACAACTTAATCAATCATATAAATGTTCTGTTAACTACCATCTTAAATGACAAACTCATGTGGTGTTTATTAACACGCCCGCCATTAGTAAACACTAAATTATAGTAGTGACATCTATTGATCTACTCCCGAACTATTTCAATTACCACAATAATAACAATAAATTATAAAATGAACTAAATCGTAAATATATCTTTGAAAAACAATTAAAACCGACTGATAATGCTTTTAAACAATTCACAAAGCTTTTAAACCATAATGTAAACAATTCATAAAATATAAACTAACCTAATTCGTCAAACACGTAATAGGGACATATCATAATAATTCCCCCAATGTGAAAAAAAGAAAAGAAAAAACATTCTAATTCAATCAACAATACAATTTGTTATAAATTCCCTTTTTTTCTTTTTTTTATAACTTGTATGTAATCAAAGTTTACTTTAGCATTTTATAAAACAGAATTTGAATAATTTGTAAATTCATTAAATTGGTATTAATTCTTTAACCCTTTTCAAAATTAATTAAATTAACAATCATTGAATATATATACATTCTTCATTATTTCAATTAATAACCATTCACTATTTACAATCTTCATTTCATCCTTTTTAAAATTTCATAATTTAAATGAAGCTTGGAATAATTCATACATGCATACACATAAATCCATGTTTATGTTATGTTTGCATATAAAATTCATTACTTCGGAATATATGTTTTTCACCTTGATATAGTTTCCCTTTTTAAAATTGTTTAACATCAATAAAAACATTTTCTCTAATAGTTTATTGTAATTACTTTTATATTTACATAACATTTCCATATTTTCATTTCTTGATTATCTTGTATCTTCAATTATATTCACTTTCTGCTCTCGAATTAGTTTCACAGTTTCATCCTCTTTATCTTCCATTGTTTTCATATGGTATGAATAAAAATGTGTATCCTTAAGCTGGTTATATATGATATGATCTTGTTCATTTATTAATATTACTTGCTTGTCTTTCAAATTGAAAATAATTTCCGTGAAGCAGCTTAAGAAATTCTCTCCTAATATCATTTGATAAGGACAATTCTTTACTACATGAAATTCCAAATTTACAAAATGTTTTGTGTTAAGCCAAACATTTGCTGTTAAAATACCTTTGGATTTGATAATCTTATTGTCTGCCGTCTTAATTTGCTCATATTCAGCCTTTGTAATATCTAATTTCATCGCCGAATATTTAGCTTTCATTTTTGTAAAAAGAAAATAATCTAACAACGAACAAGACGCTCCGGTATCTAATAAGGCTCTTACAGGTGTATCTGCAATCACAATTTCTATCTGCAATAACGTAGCTCTGTCTTTCGATCTGGATAATTCTGAAAATAGTGTATTGGTTTCCACAATTTCATTTCCCTTCATTTTTTTATATTCTTCATTAAATCTTCCTATTAACTCCTTTTGCTTATCAATTGTACATCGAAATAATTTCAAATTGCTTAAATTTTCTTTACGTAATTGAAAATTAGTTAAAGAAATTATTGTTGCTACATTATGGTTAATATGTTTTACTATGTAAGGTCCTTCATATAGATTAAACAATTTTGCAATTTGATTTTCATTCGCCGAGCTCAATTTATGTACTTTACGATATACAATGAATTCAATCTCAATTACATCTTTGCCTTTAGTTTTACTGTTATCCTTAGGTTGTCTACATAATGTTCCAGCCCTGACCTTAGCATTATCCACAATTATATTTTTTAAGTTCGATAATACTCGACTAACAAAGTCATGACATGGGAGATTTAAAAATACTTCTTGTGGTGCTGCATTTAAATACTCTGCTATCGTATTATTTAAATAATAAACCACTTGTGGCAAATACTTGTTCCATAAAGTATGATCTTGATTGCAATGTACTCTAAGAATGCGTCCTATCTCCCTGTTATACCGTTCTACTGGATTACTTTGCGGATGATAAAATGATGTCAATATTTGTCGGATATCATTGTGCTGAAGGAATTCCTGCCATTTATTCGATACAAATACTGGTCCATTATCAGTTAGTATTTTATCAGGTAATCCATAATGTTTGATATACACTTGAAGGTTTTTTATTACGTCATTGGAGGTTGCTTGTCGTAAAGCATATAATAATACAGATTAGCTAGCGACATCTACGATAGACAAAATATAAGAGTATCCTTCTGATTTTGGTAATTTACCAATTATATCTACTGAAATCATATCTAATGGGTTTTTAATCTTGATCGATAGTTCTGTTCGATAAATTCCACGCAAATCTGGTTTAGTTTCTGTACAAACTGCACAATTATTTACATATTGTTTAACCTGTTGTTTCATATGCTTCCAGTACATATGTTTTTGTAACGTTTTTAATGTATGTTTAATCCCAAAATGACCCATCTGGTCATGATACTACCTTAACATAGTTTTAGTATCATCCTCTGGTATAACTATTTTCCAACATTTCCTTTTTCCTAATTTAATCCATAACGCATTGTCTTGCCATTTATATCGCTCTGATATTTCCCTCCCTTTTGAAGAATCAGATATGTCTGTAATGATGGTTTTTAAATTTTCATCTTGATCATAATTTAGATCAAACTCCTCTAAATTGATGTTATATGCTCCAACATAATGAGTTTCAGACTTATAATCTGCTGGCGCACGACTTAAAGCATCAGCAATTTTGTTATGTCGACCAGGTAAATACTGTACTTCAAAATCATATTCCTGAATTTTCAATGCCCATCTAAATATCCTATTATTCCATTGCTTTTGCTCTCTCAAGCACGATAAGCAACGATGATCTGTGTATAATACAATATGTCTTCCTTTTAAGAATTGTGAAAATTTCTCAATTAAGTAAATTATACTCAAACACTCTTTCTGGGTCGTTGAATAACGTCTTTCAGCATCCTTCAAAACTCTGCTTGCGTACTGGATAACTTGTTTGTTTTCTAATTTACCTTGCCCAAAATATCCTCCAATTATAATGGAAGAGGCATCTACAACTAAATAAAACTGTTCTGCAAAGTTTGGTTGTACTAATGTACCATTTTCGACTAATAATTTCTTCATTAGTTGAAAAGCTTGTTCATGATGACTTAACCACTTCCTTTTTCTCCTTTTCGAAGTAAACTATATAACTGAGACATAATAGTTGAATACTGATTTATAAATTTTTGATGCCAATTACAAAAACCTATCCATCGTTGTAGCTGTTTTCTATTTTGTGGCCTAGATACTGAGAAATAGCCTGGTTCTTTTGTGGATCTATTCTAATTGTTTGTCCATGAATTACATGGCCTAGAAATGCAATTTTTGTTAATCCAAATTTACATTTACGTAATTTCAATGTCAATCCATTACTTTGTAGTGTTTTCAATATAATTTATAATTTCTCTAAGTGTTCTTCAAAAGTTTTAGTGTAACAGCATATATCATCGACATACAATTTCATCCATTCGTCGGTTTCCAGTCCGAATAATCTATTCATCATATTAATAAAAACAGCTACTGAACTAACCAATCCAAATGGCAATCGCTTGAAATGGAATTTCGGATGGCCAAACCTAAATGCTGTAAGTGGACGACTTCGTTTTGACAACAAAATTTGAAAATACGCCCATGATAAATCTAATTTTGAAAAAAAAAATTACTGCCAGAATAACTTCTAAGTAATTCCGTAACATCTTCTACTTCACTTTTCGGACTTACGACACTTTTGTTTAAACTTCTTAAATCAAGTACAGGACGTACCGTACCAGCCGCCTTCGTCAGAACATGTAAAGGGTTATTAAAAGGACTGTCTGAATTTTCGATTATATCCCATTTCTTCCAACGCATTAATTCCTCTTTCACTCGCTTATGGTAAGGAATAGGATATTGTTTTGCATCTACTTTCATATTCTCTTTTGTTTGAATATCATATATAAAATTTCGATGACATCCTGGTCTCTCATTAAATACATTTTTACATTTTGGCAAAACTTGTAATAATTTAAATTTAGACTGTTCATCTGAAGATTCAATTCCGGCAACCTTTTCTTTAATTTCTTCATCTGAGACTTCTGTTTTCTTAAAGTCATCGTCATTAGTTTCATCATTAGGAGACCCTGTCTTATGATCGGATGAAAGATATGTCTGCTCTCCCATCCATTCAATTAGTTTAAAGTCAGATTGACTGATCTATTTACCGTTTCACCCGATACAGCTGAACATACTCTATCTTGGGTTCCTCCCAAATTCTGTCTAAAATCATCTGATGACTTTGGTTCTCCATTCCCATCTCTTCTCGATGTGCTAACTCCATTATTTACTCTTTCCTCCGTTCTTTCAACCATACAAATATTATCCTGGTTCCTTCCAATTCGTTGTCTTTGATTATCGTTATAATTTCGATCATTCCTATTATAAGATCTATTATAATTATTATTATATTGTCTGGCATAAGTATTTCTGCCATTGACCTCATGAGCATTATGATGTTCATAGTTTCTGACATATTGTCTATTGTATTTCTCCTTTTCCTTGGCTTCGCTACGATCTATATTAATTTTGTCCAAACGATGCATGCATCTTAATAGTGTATCCAATTTCTCTTATTCCATCACCGATAAACTTTTCTGCATCTTGGCCGGTAACATGCTTAATATACTTTCCATTATACTTTTATCTGACATGGACTCATCTATCTTCCGAAACTTGTCAATTAATAAGTAAACCTGTTTCTCTAAATTGTTTGTTGAATTCCAATTGATTGACATTTTCTTTACACGATTTTTCTGTTCTTCGATCATTTCTTTGCTAGCGTATTTTTCTAGGAATACAAAGCAAACATCTCGAAAATTGTGGATTCGATGTATTTGCGTTTGCAACCATCCCGCTGCTTGCTCTATCATGGTGTTCTGAATCACACTTAATCTGCTTCTAGCATCTAAATTGATCCATGACAAGAATACAGTTAATTCTCTCAATTAAACGATAGGACTTTTGTGTGTAATATCGCCTCTCCATATTGGAACCCTTTCGATTTCTTTTAAAGATGGTTCTTTTCCAGACGTACGCGACATTTGTCTCATTAAATCTGCCACAAACTGTGCCTTAAAGTTCTTTCCGTCAATTTTGATTGGTGATATACATTCTTCTTCCACTGAACAATGACTCTGTTTCCTTGAAACAATTTTCCATAAAAAATTCTGTTCTTCTATGTGGTAGTACACTTCCTCCTTCTGATATTACACTTTCCACTTCTTCATGCCCCTTTGTTAGACATTCTTCCTTCTCTCTAGGTAACACAATCTCAACTCTCTTTTCTGTTTCCAAAACATTCTGTTTTAAATACTCCATATCCCGTTTCAATTCTGATATTTGCTTCTGTTGTTCCTGTACCATTGACATACAAAAATCAGAATCCTTCTTCCTTTCCTCATTATAGCCTTGGACTTGGTGCTTGAACTGATCAACTTCATTTCGAATTTCCTGCAACTGTTGTTGAACACTTTCTTGATTACAATCGATCTTATCTTCAAGTCTCTTTATCGTCTGTTCAAATCTTTCTTCTTTTGCTTTTCTCCTCTCTTCCTTTTCCTTTTCTTTGGCCCTTTCCCTTTCTTCTCTTTCGTTTTCTTTGGCCTTTTCTCTTTCTTCCCTTTCGTTTTCTTTGATTCTTCTTCTTTCTTCCTTTTCCTTTTCTTCTCTTTCGTTTTCTTTGATTCTTCTTTCTTCCTCCTCTTCTTCTCTTGCTTTCCACCATTGTGTAAGAACATCCATTGTTAACCTTGGACTTCTCTTACTTTGTTTACCAGATTCATTTCCTTCTTGGTCTTGAGGTTCTTCTCTAAATCTTCTATTTGTTCTATTAACCAACTCTACTTCTGATTCACCCTGCGAATCAGAATCACTTTCTGATATTCCATCGTTTGTAGCGATTATATCCATGCCCTTACGTGTGGAAGCCATTTCTGTAACGGGACCTCTATATTTATATATATCTTGAATAATATAACCTCTTTGTAATGAAAGCTCGTCGCTATATCGAAATGGTCCGCTACTTTAATAATGTTGCTGCTGTGTGTCCTTCCTCTCAACACAGAGCCTCTTCTGTTTTGTCTCCGGCTAATTTTATTCTCAGGGCGAAAATGGATTCTTGGCTGGATATACGTTGCACTAACAAAATAATACAGGAAGCTCACGTGCCCCAAAGCTGCTACACGCAGTGGGACGACTCAGCCTACCACCTATTCCAGTAGAGCCAAACTATTATAAAGTGCTGTGGTGCTTTTCAGCAGACCCCGGCTCTCATAATAGAGTCTCCTTACACGAAGTTGAATGCTAAATAAAAAAGCAGTTAATAATCAAGAGGTTTATTAAACAGCACATTCTCCTCTATGTTTTCTTCTGTATGTGAAATTTTTTTTTTTTAGTGCTAACCACAAAGTGTGATTAGCGTCTGATGTGAGGGTTACGCCCTCAAAGCAGGCCAGGGCTGGGAAAGGAAATTGTGGGAGTATGGAATTTGGAGTTGGGCTAAGGGAAGTAAGAATATTCGTAATAATCCTTTATTATTTAAAGTGTTTAGGGGTATTATAAGCTTTTGCTTATAATCATTATTGTAAGTGCAGGATCATATGATTATGAAATGATTAATGGGAGTGAAATGCAAATAAACGTCACAACACGTTGGCACATTTAAACGAATGATTGATTTCTTCTCACCTAGGGGCGACACTAGGTATCAATGAAAGACAGGTGAGCCCTACATACAACATTGATGGTTACAGTGTACAAATGAAATGAAGCGTGAATGATAAAGGTGAAATGATGAAGAAATTACTCGGGGTTGAGGGGCTGGACTGAGAAGAAAACGTACGGACCAGAATATGTTGCGTGTAGTTGTACTTTGAAGATTTCTTTGGCAGCTACTGTGACCTGATGTAAAATGGATTCTCTTTGAAACGGGTAAAGGTTTTGAAAAGTGAGAGTGATGAAGGAAATGACTTGGTCTATGGTAGGAGGTGGGTGGATGTAGGTGTCAGATGTCGAGGGTGTAGGCTCTGGAACTTTGAGGGGTGCTGCAACGAAGCGAGAGTTGTCTGGATCAGGTTTGGGTCTACCTTGGCACTTATATGAAAACGTTGGATGCTGTTGATTACACTGGCTGCATTTGGGTGGATTGGCAAGGTTGTGACAGGCTTTAGTGTTGTGGTTTTCTGAACAGTATCCACATTTAGGTTGGTTTCTGCATTGAGCTGTCGAATGTTCATTATATGTTTGGCAACGTTCACACCTGAGGGGCAGCGGTGGTTGAGTGCGTGAAGGTTCAACTCTATATCTCCTTTTATAGATGTACGCTCCTCTTTGTAATAATGAGTCTATAGTTTGCTGATCTGTAGTGAGAACTCTAACCATGTAACTGTTTCTGCCTTCTTGTGTCTTGATCCTGAGACATTTTGTTATTGTGTGTCCTTCTGCCTGTAATTCGGTTTCGACGTCTTCATCGGTGGTGTCAGGGTCAACGCCTCTAATTACTACAGATAATTGTGGAGCTCGTCTAGGTGGTGGTTGCATGCGGATGGTTCTAGATGATAATGGAGTAAGTTGAGCATCTTTACCGAAGATTTCAAAGCTATACTTGTTCCGGATTGTGGTAGCTAGTGCACTGTCAGGAGATTTGATGATGATTCCGTTTCGTGTTGGGATGATCTGATGAATGGCTTCTCTTGGAACATATTTCATTAATCGTTGGAAGAGCTGTTTTGGCGTTTGAAACTTGGTGTCAAATTTGGTCAGAAGAAAAGAGTGAAGAGGAGCTTTTGAAGTTGCTTGGTGTTCATCGTGATCTGAAGATGTGATGTTCATTTGCTGTTCTTGATCGGAATCGGAATCTGAAGCGCTGAGCTGATGAGATCTTTTACTTGGTGGTGACTTACCGTTGCCTGAATGACGTGATGGTGGTGAGCGTGATCGTGAACTAGTTTCTGACAGCTGATCGGTGCTACGCTTGTTTTTTGGTATTGCGCCCAGTGATGTTGATTTTGGTGTGACTGTGGATGAGGTTTGCATGATGATATTTGGTAACTGATGTTTCCCTGTCTTTGGAGGTTTCGGCATGATGGGGTGCTGGAAATGATATAAAGATGATCAGTCTCTGTGCAATGACTGCAAAAACACCGGCCTACTCGCACCCTCCGACACTGAGAAATGCCGTCAGTCCTATAGTGTTCATATACGTATTATTCTCACTGATGCGTATGCAACACCAGATCCTCGCTAATACGCTAATTCCCACAGATAGGCTAGGTTTGAGTCTTAACCAGAGAAGCTTCTGTGTATGTGAAAACCCGACATATCCTTTTACATACTTGCAGTCAATAGTTTATATCGGTTTAATAATATTGTTTTTCAACTAATCTCATATATCATTGTACAAAACAATAATAATATACAACTTAATCAATCATATGAATGTTCTGTTAACTACCATCTTAAATGACAAACTCATGTGGTGTTTATTAACACGCCCGCTATTAGTAAACACTACATTATAACAGTGACATCTATTGATCTACTCCCGAACTATTTCAATTACCACAATAATAACAATAAATTATAAAATGAACTAAATCGTAAATATATCTTTGAAAAACAATTAAAACCGACTGATAATGCTTTTAAACAATTCACAAAGCTTTTAAACCATAATGTAAACAATTCGTAAAATATAAACTAACCTAATTCGTCCAACACGTAATAGGGACATATCACATGATTAAAAAAATCATGAGGAAATTGCATCCTCCGTACTAGTTAGTAGTAAATGTATCAGTTTCTGTAGTCACAAGTGTTGATTTTCACTATAATCACAACCGTTACATTGCACCAAAATTTATCGAATGAATTCCTTGTTTTATCAGCAAATGGAGTGACTTTCTGTAGATCAATAACCTGTTTTATATATTTGAAGAAGTGCCACCGATATGATTGATTTATGCTTCTTTTTGATCAAACTCGACCCAGTTATTTTGTAACTTTGTTTTTGTTGAAAGATGCGTAGAGAGAGAAGCATCAGGCAAAGAACTAACACATTTTTGTTATTGATTGTTCACTACATAAACTTCTTTCACAAGAAACGGTGTTTAATTCAACTGAAGTCATAATTTTGTGTATTTTGCTATTCTTCAGAATCTCTTCTCAAATATCGCTCTGCTACTGATGAAGGCAGGGGGTGAAATTCGTTTTTGGATTCAGCTACTTTATAAAATAGTTGAGCTTCCGAGAAGTACTGACTCCTGTTCTTCTCGCAGCTGTATTTTTCAAAAACAAAAACAATGATGAAGAAAAAAGTACGTGATAAAGTAGGAGATACGATGAGACAAAGGATGACTTGAAGTTGCGAGCGAATGAACAGGTCCGGGAGACATGTAGATCAGACCAAAACGTAGATCACTGAAGAAAAACAATGCTGAATCTTTCTCTCTCTATTTCTCTTCTTAAGAAGATACTTGTCGTGTGCTCAAACTAGGACCTGTAGAATGTCCACACCTATTTCTTTCTCGAATACACGAGATATTCGGCAGTCTTTGCAGACAATAGTTAATTTTGAGGACGTCTTTGAACACATAGTACATGACGATACCAACACAGGAAGTGGCAAAAAAAATTGTGTTAAAAAGACGATTTTCAGTTTTCTTTCGAAGCACATGTAACTGAGTTCCCGGCTTTTTTGCTCTAACTGATGATACGACCCTTGAGTTGGTTTCTTCTTCGTAATTTTTATCATCGACATAGAAATTCCTAGAAGTGTATAGTCCAGCTGATGCGACTGCCAAACCACAAATGATTCGTCCGTAGATTTTATTACAGAAATAATAGGACGATAACATTGATTCTAGGCTACAAGATATAGAGCAACGACTTAGAAAGTTTGAAGTGTTCACTTCTTTAATTATGTATCGTTGGAATTGCAATGGTTCACAAGATATTATGTCAAACCTCTGGGAGTTTGTTGCCTGGATAAGAGCGTATTTATATGCACAAAATGAGTTAACCTCATCATTTACAGTGTATTTAGCGAGTAGCTGACTATCTTCCATAGCCACTATAGAACTGTCAATGAAAGACGTATCACTTTCTTCTTCTGATGAACTTTCTTCGGTTATTTTCAGAATGGTCCTTAGATATTCCATGTCTTGGAGCCAACGCCGTCGTTTCTTTCTTCTGTACTTATCTACTTTGCTTCCCGGTATATCTTCCTTAATCACAATGTTTTTCATTTCGTCATCATCTGCAGCTGAGAAGAAAGCTAAGAATGTCTTGATAGACGCTAGGAGGGTCCATTCCGGTTGACTTTCAGTTGACTCATCCTCAGAACCTTCTAATCCCGTTTCTACATCTCGAGGTCTACCATGTTGAAGCGATTCTTCTGAAAGATTACGTGATTCAGTTCTTATATCTGCAGATTGAACTTCCATACGTTCATCGTTTTCACCCTCTTCTTTCATTACCAAATCTTCTGATGACTTTTGTAATTGCTGTAGAAACTTTTTTGAAGTGGTTGGTTGTTCTTCATCTTCAACGGTTTCTTCTACTATTTCCTCTTCTACACTGTCGACTTCTATTCTTTCATCTTCCTCTTCACTTGGACAAGAGTCAATCTGTTTCTTCCATTTGTCGAGCATGCTGAGGTAACGATCCATGATTCGTTTATATATATATATATATATATATATATATATATATGAGCTCCTGCGTAGCCTAGTCGGTAGCGCGCTCGACTTCAGTGCGAGCGGTCCCGGGTTCGATTCCCGGTGGGAGCTCAAAATTTCGGTGTTGACCCAGCATCGTGAGGACAATTGGGGAGCTGCTGTGAATAAAATACAGTGGCGATCACAGTGAGAGCTTCGGCTCTCCTCTCCCAACCCGTCTGGTCAGCGTGGGAGCAGTAGACCAACTCCTCCCTTCGGGGAGAGGCCTCATCCACTAGTGGATTGAATATGGCTGTGATTTATTATATATATATATATATATATATACAGATGCTTATCGGAATAATGGAAACACCTGAACGAAAGTGCAACTTACCAGATTAATATGGTGTCGGGCCACCTTTCGCCTTCAGAACAGTCTTGATGCGAAGTGGGATGGAGGCATAGAGGTCGTGAATGGTAGCAAGTGGAATATTACACCATTCCTCGTGCAGGGCATCGGCCAGTTCTGTGAGAGAGGATGGAGGTGGAAATCGTCGCCGGAGTCGTGTTTCCAAGATGGACCACAGATGTTCAATTATGTTGAGATCTGGGGATTGGGCGGGCCAGGGGAGGTGTTGAACTTCATCCCGATGTTCCTCAAACCACGCTGCAACAACTCCAGCTGTGTGAATGGGTGCATTATCATCCTGGAATATGGCGTCATTGTCCGGGAACAACATCCGGACCATAGGATGCAAGTGGTCTCCTAAAATTGCGACATAATCGTTGGCAGTGATGCGTCCGCGAAGTGTGACCACAGGACCCAATGAAAACCATGATATTGCGGCCCACAGCATCACCGTGCCGCCGCCATGTTTCACAGTTGGGCGGAGACACTGCAGATCATACGCTTCTTTGGGCGTTCTCCACACATAAACACGGCCCGTGGTTTGGAATAGGGTGAATGGTGACTCATCCGATCATACCACACGTTTCCAGTCGTCAACGGTCCAAGTTGCATGGTCGCGGCACCATTTGCGGCGTGCTAAAGCGTTCTGATCCCTCATGAGAGGTTTGACTCGTGCAACACGACCCCGTAAGTTCATGTCATGTAATTCGCGGCGGACTGTGATTGTCGAAACAGGTTGGGGGAGGTGCTGATTGAGTTCCTCCGTCACTTGCGCCGCAGTGGCACGACGGTTCCGCGTGACAATGCGCTTTAATACCCGGCGTGCCCTGTCACTGATGCTTTTCTTCCGCCCACTGTTCCGCTTCCCCGATGTGGTTTTCCCGTGTGTTGTGTAGGCCGTCATCACCTTCGACACTGTCCCTGGCGACACACCTAACACACTAGCCACTGCCGTCACACTCACTCCACATAACCGCGCACCAACAATTTGCCCTCTTTGAAACTCTGCGAGGTCTCCCATTTTACACTACCTCCGTCTGCTGCAGCCACTGCACACTCCTGTTCCACGACGCCTGACGTAGTATGGAGACCGACCTAACACACCACCACCAGCAGTCCGGCGCTGCGGTCGCCACGACACCACTGCCAACCCATACATCTGACGTGTTGCCAACTACAGGTGTTTCCATTATTCTGATAAGCATCATATTTGCTTTTTCACGTCAAATTAAGCGCAGTGGTCGATTAATGCGTGGAGCTTGTTTCGTATACCTCAAGCTAAAGAAATATTTTCACTTGCCGGGCAACTCAGCGTTTTAACAATGCACCATAACAAAAATAAATTATGCCGCTAAAAAAACAAACAATAAAATATTAAATAAATGTCTTAACACAATGCGTGTTTGTGTGTGTCCCGATTATTTTATTATATTAAAAACAAAATGCTCTGTGATAATGTAAAAAGGTTGTTTCAAACTTGAGAGTCCTTAGTTCGGCGATGAAAACAACCCATCATGTTGTAACGTTATACTGTCATAAAAAAGGGAAACGAAGGATGACAAGGAATATGATTCTTCCCGCAAATCTCGTCAAGAATGACTAAGGCTTAGTTATATAAGAAAAAATAGTGGATCAGTGGCGGAACCAGAATTTTCAAGTAGCGGGTGGAATAGAGCAGGGACACTTTCGATATTTTCCCGTTAAGTATTTTTTTTTAAGTATAAATGTACCATATTTCTTCCTGTATTGCTAAGTGTTATCATGGAATATGAGACCGGTATCCTAAAAAAAATCATATTTGTTTCCGCACAAATCGAATCTTTCTCCCAGATAAATTGTTAAAATCATGCTATAAAAATAAAGTATTTTCCCTCGAGGGACTACATGCCACCTTTGTCCCCTCTCTGGATCTGCGACTGAGTGGAGTGGATCATATATTTATGTTTAAGCATACTTTAGGTGCGTATAAACCCAATATTTTAAATATATACATTTAGGGTGGGTATAAAGAAAAAAGTGAGCGCTATTATTCCATTAACAATTGCAAAGACGATAGCATTAAGGTTCAGTGTGCCACCGATATAGAACCCATTTCCAAAATTGAATTTTTAAATAGGCTGGCAACACTGACTATTAGGTCGCAATACCCGACCCAGACTACCTCTATGACCTGTCTCCCTGCAAAATTTTGTGCAAATCAGTGGACGCATATGTAGATTTGTACAATTTGAATTCATTCATGGTCTTTAGGCACCTTAGGCTCAGGCTAAGAGAAGGTGGTGGAGAGGATATTGCAAGGTAGCTGGCCAGGGACAAGTTAGTAGGTACTGTCCCATCATTTGCCCAGAGTAACTGGTAGATTTGTACAAGTAACAGACACACATAACATTCATTTTTATAAAATAGGTGACAACACTGACAATTGGGTTACGTAAGGACAGGGACATCAATAGTATATTCCTATTGTGTCAAATAAATGTCAAATTTGATGCGGATACGGACAAACGGCATGGAAAAAATGGTATGGTACGGTATGTAATTGAAAATAAATACATTTTACAATAGGTTAGCAACACTAACAACTGGGGTACTTGGAGATGGAAACACCCATGATTGTATTGTTTCTAATAATGCTTATGACAAGTTTGATACTGAGACGTTTAACGTATTGGAAGTAATTGGAAAAATTTAATTTTAAAGGAAATGCATTGCAACACTGACCACTAGTGATTAGGAGCGGAGACAACCAAAGTATTTTTTAGTTGTCTCGAATAATGTTTATGCTAAGTTTGGTGGTGATATATCTAACGACATGAAAGTAATTTAGAAAAAATGATTTTAAAGAAAATGGGTTGGCCACACTGATCCACGGCACCAATTGAGATGGTTCCGGGGGTTCTGATCTAGTCTAGTTAAGACCTTTACAACAGCACCTCAACCATCTCTCAACACCTTATGGCTCATCAGATGTATTTTTGACACGGACGGACGTAGCGGGAAAAGATGGTCCCTTATTGTTAGCAACGCTATTAAAGAACCTGAAGAAAAAAAAAACATTTTAAAAAAGTCTCTGCCAGGTTCCAGTTTGCGTTTTTGCTCTTTCCGTTTGAAGTGAAAGTAGTTATGTAGGGTAAATGTTGTTAATTTGGTCCAAGAGTTAATATTTCTCTAGCCACCTAGCGGAGAAAATGGTAAATTCGACAAATCTACTAGATAATGGAGTGGCACTGCAATGTCTAATGGACATTTCCGGTAGTATTTTTTATTGCGATAATGAATTCTTCTGTTAAAGTAGACTACGGAAAACATTTTCTTTTCTTTCTGTGATGCATTTATTAAGAGTAATAAAGACTTGTTTCAAAAGAGACTCAGCCTTACGCTTAAGACTCCTCGCTACTCCCCCCCCCCATTTTTTAACATTTTTTCAAAATATTTCAAAATCTATTAGCGTTATCATAATTTTAAGAAGATACATCTCTAGTACTTACAAATTACTATGAAATACAATGGACAGCGATCTCGAAAACTTGTCCATTGATGAGTGATTCGTTGTCAAAGATTATGATGTCATTATTTGATTAACAACGTATCACTCATCGATGGACAAGATCTCGAGATCGCTGTTCATTGTGTTTCATAGCAATTTGTAAGTACTAGAGATGCATCTTCTTAAAATTTTGATAATGCTATTAGATTTTGAAATACTTTTAAAAATGTTTAAAAAGTGGGGGCATGAGTAGCGAGGAGCCTTAATCGGTTGCCGCCATGTTATGACATAATCAGTCTGCCGACTGCTTGTCATTAACATACAGATGGCAATTTGATTTGTTAGTATTATTGAAAAGAGATACCAAACATGGATCGAAAAAAATAGTATGAAGTAGTGAATAGCGTTTCTGTATGCCTTAACACGTTATTTAGTTCGTTTTATTCATTTAAAATTGATTTTTTACTTTTAATACTTTTTTAAGATATTGATATATTTGGTTGCATCAACACTAATTTATAACAGCTCTTTTTTCATTATTAAATCATAGAATATCTTCTAATAATGTTCTTTAGAACTCTTATACGGTATTTAAAAAGAATTACCTATTTTTTCTGTAAAATTAAATGTGTTTTTTTACGTTCGACAATCGTATAATTTTTGAATGAATGCTAGTGAAGCATTTTTCAAGAACTTAAAAGCACATGAATTAATAGTGCTCGTTAGGTACTGCCATCTGTTAACAATTTAACGTACTACTTGTAACCCGTGAATATATTGAATAGTTTTAATATGCCATTGAAAAAAGTATTAATAAAAGCACGTAAGAAACAAAAACGTAAATTGAAACTTTTACATTGATGTTACTCTTGCGTTTCGTGAAGTAAAATAAAACACGGCCTTTGATAGAATTCGAACACCCTTAGGTGAAAGAATAAAAAGTTAAAATTTGCATGCGCCAATCAATTGCGCCAAGTTGTAAAGACATCAAATGTAACACAAACCAGCGATAAGAAAAGCACTGCAAGTTAATACTGCCTCCTGTCATTGTTTCGAGCAATTTCTGTTATTAAAAACATGTTATGGTGTTTCAAATTATTGAAGTGTGTTATGCAGATTTGTACATTAATTATTTAGTTAAGTGATGATGTAAATGTTCTTTCTCTTTTTTGTATTTTCGTCTTCAAACTTCTGAATAAGGAACGTAACATAGGGAAAAGCATATAGCTACGGTAATAGTACGGATTGATTACGTCAAACCAATCAGTGGATGATTTTCGTTGTATGACGTAGGAGATTGAATTCTCAGTATTTCATGCTATATTTCTACGTAACGGAAAACCGTAGCGCTGAAATTTCAAAAACATTATATATTATTTAATCTGATGTACACAAACAAGTTGTAAAATATATGAGGACGGGGAAAACGGAAATGTCCATTACTTTGTACGAAGCTAATCAGCCCTCGAAAGTATGTATGATGGTGGAACTTGCCTAGATATCGTAATTGGAGAGGTGGAACGCACTTCCGGGACCAGAAAGGGAAGTACGCAGGAAAGAGGTTCAGTAGATGTAAAGACAAAAGAACAGAACAAGATGGTAAAACCACATATTGTCGCGAAGTCTACGAGTACGGATGCACTTGAAGAGAACAAGGAGCCGTGGGGAAGAATCAGCGGACTCCAAGCAAAACCAAGTGTATGTGTAGGTGAGGTTTAAGAAAAAAGCAACGAGAGAGAGTGGGAGAACGAGATATTTTTTTCTTCGATTCGAGGTGTAGAAATTTGATAAACAATGGTAAGTTTCCTGTATCCAATTACTACGAACAATTTTCTCAAGAACGATTTAAGAATCTTGTTCAAAAACACTTGTACATTAGTGAAAAGGGAAAAGTGCGTAATTCATCAACATGCACGGCAGTGCATGAGCCAAGTTCTTCACGTCAGAAAACGTTAGCACTGCCAGAAGCATGTTATACAGGAACAAGAGTTTATGGCAAAATCGACGATTTGGGG
>JAGDQP010004697.1:363-25925 GCA_022664845.1 Lepisma saccharinum | reverse complement strand
CAACGATAAAAATACATTAGACAAATACGGAGGTAGTGCTGCCATCCTTTGTTGGAGTTCGTTGCTTTACATTACGCTTAAGCTCGAACTACAAGTAGCTGTTCACAAAGTTTTCCGTACTGTTTCAGATATGGTTCATTATCACAAACTTGTAGAGAAATTCTACAGCGTATATTCAAGACAACCAAACATTAGACAAGAAATTGGATTTTGTCACAACTGGGTATTCGGTTTTATAATATTAGTAACTATTTTGATGTAAGGTGGTTGGCCTCGCGGTATTGTAAACTTTGTCGAAGTGCTACCTTGCACTGATTAAATACTTTCGAGATACTTCTACGGATGTACATAGAAACTTCGAGAGCGTGGCACATTTTCAGGACTGCTTGGAAAGCTCAATAATTGGAAATTTGTTCATGAACATACCCATGATCCGTGACGCGTTAGAACTTACGAGCTTTTAGCATGTTCCTGCAAGATTGCAGGAACAGCGTCACTTGTAGAGGAGGTAAGCAAAATTAAAACAATTATACTTGTATGTGTTCTAGAAGTGCTAAAAAATTGAGACGTCCATGATATATTTTTTACGTCAGTTTGAAAAATGTAGCAATTTTTGTCTTGTAGTAATAGCAAAAACAAGGAGATGAATATCTTGTTATAACACGACAAAGTTGCAATTTTTCCTGTGTTTAGCTGCAGATACTCAGTCTCGCTTCAATGGAGCTGAAGTGTTGCAACAATCCGATTGACCAAAGAAACTGTCTGAAAGAATGTCATATGGTGGTCAAGTGTTGGAATGCAACATTCTAATATTGGACCAAAGCTTCAAAGATCTCTACATGAGAATCAGTGTCCTCCCAATTTCTTCAGCTGACAACGAACACTCGCAATTTCAGAGTCAGGTGCCAGAGCCCGATTTTGATGAAAATTCGTATGTAGATACAGTGCCTAGGCCAAAATTATAGGTGTTGTCGTCAACAAATAACGACAGGGGGACCCGAGAAAGTTGGAACGTAGAGAGCAAGCAAATCGAATACAGAGTCCGAAAAACGCTTTTTCTTTTATAAACTGTTACAAATATTGGAATCAAATGGTTATTAACGGATACTGAACAGGAGGTAACATGCTGGATGGGATTACGACAATGACCGCCATCTTGAAAGCGGTCATCTTGACTGTGCTTCAAAGTTTTTAAGTAATAAGTGGGTCATATGATATATCAATCTATGCTGGATTGTTCAAAACACCCAATGATGAAGTTAGTTTTGGCATAATTCTAATCCTGTACGAAAAAATGACAAGTGAAATTGACCTGGAGAATGTGTGAGCCGGACGATAAAATAGCATTTTTTGTTGAAACAGTTGATGGAACGAAAACCAAACGGCTACATGAAAGTACCGTTATGCTGGGAAATATGATCCTCATGTACGCAACATGAAGTGCACTATAAAGTTTTTAATACACTAACGGAAGTTGAAACCCAGTTTCAAAAAGACGTAATTCTATGTGGAAGTGACTTTCTCAACACACACACAAGGACACAGTTTAGAAAAGAAACGAAGCGTTTTCCGTACCCTTTATTCGATTTACTTCCTGTCTATGTTCCATCTTTTTCGGGTCCCCCTGTCGTTATTTGTTGACGACATCACCTATAATTTTGGCTATGAAGGTTTACCTATAGGCACTGTATCTACATATGAATTTTTATCAACATCGGGCTCTGAGACGTGGCGAGTGTTCCTTGTGAGTGTGAGAAAGGATTTTCGAGTTTCAACTTGCAGCATACTGCGTCTAGAAACATTATCTCTGAAATTCTGTGATCTCTTCTTTTCATGAAAATTAACAGGCCTGATGTAACTTCTTTTAATGTTGAAGAGTATGCTACTAAGAGGATGCAAAGTGGTCATTTTACGAGTACAAACCGACCGGGTAAAAGGTGATTATTGTGAACCAGTCTCAAGTTACTTCACTGTTCTAAAGTGAGGTAAGGTAAAAGTACTGTATTACAGGCAGATACACGTGTTTCGAAGTTTCATCTTTTCCATATCTTTACCTTTCTGTTCAGGAAATAGGTTACAAATGTACAGTCGACAGAAAATGTATTCTCGTTTCGTTGACATAGTGTGATTTCTAATTGTGGCGATGTTTTTCTTTGTGCTTTACTAATCTAAATTGAGGTAAGGTAAACTGTTGGTACTGTATTATAGGGAGATTTGTTTTCACTTTTATCTTTTCCGTTTTGTTAAAAATATACAAGTGATAGAAAATATACGCATTTCGTTGACTTATGTCAACACATAATTTGCGTTTTTGCATTGGCGAAATTTCCCTCTTCTAGAAAATTCACAAATAAAAACGCTACCTGTGAGTAGAAACATGAATTGCCAGATGATAAGGAACTTTTTATTTCTTCTGTTACCTCGTTCTTGCTTATTAGTATGCTCCCAAAGTAGATTCCATTTTCTATTTGATCCCGATTTTCAGTTCAATAATTTACTAATGGTCTATATACCACTTGACTAAGAGAGCGTCCTCAATCACTTAGAACAACTTGTCCAATTTCAACTGTAAGAACAGTTTCAATAAATTTTAATTGATTAATTTTTAGCATGTTTCTTGCCACTGGAAGACAATTCATGAAGAGCAAGCACATGTATAACATTTTAATATCAAAGGGAACTTCACCTAACACCAGTGTTCGAAATACAATATATGAAGTTAGTTTTGGCATAATTCTAATCCTGTACGAAAAAATGACAAGTGAAATTGACCTGGAGAATGTGTGAGCCGGATGATAAAATAGCATTTTTTGTTGAAACAGTTGATGGAACGAAAACCAAACGGCTACATGAGAGTACCGTTATGCTGGGAAATACACTGATCCTCATGTACGCAACATGAAGTGCACTATAAAGTTTTTAATACACTAACGGAAGTTGAAACCCAGTTTCAAAAAGACGTAATTCTATGTGGAAGTGACTATCTCCAGGTCAATTTCAGGGTCCATTTTATCTTACAGCATTAGAGTTATGCCAAAATTTACTTCGTCATTGGGTTTCTTGGAACATTCCAGCACAGATTGATATATCACATGACCTATTTAAATATTTTGAAGCATAGTGAAGATGACCGCTTTCAAGATGGCGGTCATTGCCGTCATATCATCCAGCATGTATCCTCCATCCATCCATCCATCCATCCTCCATCCATATCATCCATCCTGTCCAGTATCCATTAATAGCCTTTTGCTTTGAATATAGGTTACAGTTTAGACAGAGCTTTTCAACACTCCATATCTACACATTTGGGCGGTTTGGCCATTCCTTATAGTGAAATAATTTTCAACGCATTATGTAGCCAAACTGCAGGACTGGCACCCAGAAGGCTGTCTAGTTTTTCACAATATTGTTAGTCAATTTTTAGAATTTTTGGCGTTACATCATTTGTCAGTCAAACCGTCCAACCTGTCTATCTACTGAGTGAGCATAGCACAGTTTGTAGAGTATTGTCTTAACAACTGGACGATAATGGGAACGCTCCTAATGGCCACCGATCCTCACTAGTTTTCTCTAGGACGTTTCCTTAGTCACACCATGCCAGGCTGGTACCTACTAACTAATCCCTGACCATCTACCTTCCAACATACTCCCTCGTATCTTATTTCGGCCCGAGCCTGAGATGCCTAAAAACCATAAAATAAATTTTCATTTGTTGGTTGACTGGTTGGTTTTAAACAAAGCTCTTACCAGTTTTAAGCTATTCAGGATCTTTATTGTCACTTACAACTTGAAACGTCCCATATACTTACGAAACGAACAGAATTTTCCAAAACTTAAAGGAAGAAATAATTGGCGGAAACAGATGAATTGTAATTTTTCATTAAATGAATATCAATTTGAAAGTGTTAGTTACGATGTGGCAAATTATTCGCCACCAACACATTAGGCGGTTCGTTGTTCCTCATCTCAACTCTAACTAATGACTCTACATATACTAGCATTCAGTGGGATTTATGCTGTTTCTACTTCTGTAGTAGATGTAGTCAAAGGCAATAATAAATACATTATGAGGTGTTGAGTATCCTAAAGAAAGAGTGGAGACGATTGCTTGAAGGGAAAAAAAGGTAAGCAACAACTCCGGAAGTTTATTGTGTAAAATGCGCCATTCCACTGACCTGCTTGTCAGTTTGCGGTTGTTGGTTTTAGCTTTGAACATACCACAGTCACGATGTAATATCCCACAAAACAAAACTTACACTCTATTGATATGCAATGAATAGTGAACGTTGGCATGCATTCCTATACATTGAAGCATGTCCCACTTTCAATGTCATCTGAAATATGAAGAAGAAAAACGTAAGGAGCTGATTTGTATACAAGTCATTGCGCCCTTTTTATGTAGTTCCTTCTGTTGTAAAGAAATTTGCTTCGTCAGTCAAGAATACCTTCGCTTTTAGTAATGTATACGTTTAAGAATTGTTGAGCGTCGATTGTTTTTCTTCTTGTTTTCTGTCTAATAACGATACGTGAGGTCTTTAATAAAACATGTTTCTAAAAGTAATTTACGAAACAAGAGAATCGAATATAGCTTCACAGGCATGAGGTGCACATGAACACACATTTTTAATATATTCACAATCATTGAACAGGTAAATGTGTGTGTTTTCACGTCAAAATACGAGCTTTACTTTTGAACGTACGGTTTAGATATAGGGGTGGTATCGAGACAAGTCGAGACGAGACTGGCTCGGTTTTGTCTCGGTCTCGTCTCAAGAGTCTTGAAAGATGATAAACTTTAAAAAGTGCCGTCTCTTGACTCATTTGAATTGGGTACGCAGGATTTTCGATCTCAGTACAAGAACAGGAATTTTAATAAGATATTAACGTAGTTTGTTACATTGTTAGTTTCGGGTTTAAATTTAAAAAAAATATAGAGAAAAATATTATGATTTTAAAATAATAAAGAATCTTTAGTTAGTAAATGAGATAAAGAATACCAGTAAATGAGATAAATGAAAATATTTCTATTGTGGGAACGAATCCATGTTGTCCACAAAATGCGAAATTGGTTTACGTAATTTTAAAATTTTGCTATTTCTAAATTGATTTATTTTACAAATACAACAGTAGTAAAAAAATATATATATATTGAGATGTTAATGTCCCTGAAGTCAGAAATTTGAGCTCTACATGGAGGGTAAACAGATTTAATAAAAATACATCAGTTACAATCTAATAGACCTGACAAAATACAATACCCTAACAAGTTCCACAAAACAGCAGTAGTCAGAGTGATGTTATTCAAAGATTGCTTCCCATTCAGAAATGCATAGTGTTAGCATACAGAACCAGAGTCGAAAGATAAAAGAGAAAAAAGAATATGTCATTAAGAGAAAGAAAGTGAAGGAGGAAAAACACTTTAAACATTCGGCGTAATGAACATTATTTAAACTACATAACTTCCGTGACATCCCCAGTGCTCTTCCTCCCAACTTCTTAGCTTCCAGCAAACCAAATATGTGTTTCAAAGAAATCAAAAAGCTACGAATTCATCACGATTATCATCTACCCTAGATAAAGCACATTTACAGTGGCCCGTAGATATTAATCAACATGGGGAATAAACGGAAATGACCATCAGAAATAGATCTGAAACCACCATTCAACCCTGCCAAAAAAAGATGTAGCCCTGCTGTCTAAATATCTCAGAGATGAAACAAATGGAACGTTTTATGAAGCTCTATGTTCAGACGATACAAGTTATGATACTGACATTAATGAAGAAGACAGTAGTAGCGTTGTAGATTCATAAATTTATATTTGTTTTTTGTGAGTAGGCTTTCAAATTTTTAATGTTAAAGTATTTCTGTAGTTAGCGAAGCCAGGTTACTTCATTCTTGAATATCATCTTAACAGATCTAACTATATCTTCCTCTTAGCACACAACAAATAGCAATTCTCACAAAAACAGCAATGTCACTTATATTTTCCCCTTTAATTCGGAAACTGACATTTTAGTAACAAAACTAATGTAGCACTATTTTATATTGCGAGAGGTGCTTCTATACTATTGTAAAAATCAGATTGAAAAAAAAATGTGAAAGATAGTTTTTTACTTCCTGAAAGACTATGAATTTTGGCTACGGTTGCTTTTGTCAAGTCGACTCTTGTCACTTTTTTTCTGTCACTTCTCACTGTTTCTCTTTTGAGGATTATTCTCATTAGACCCAGTCAGTATATGAGGATATACTATAGGCACACCCACGCAAATTGCTTTCTCTCTCTCTCTCTCTCTCGTCTCCCCCTCTCTGTCACTGACACACAACGAAAATATTAAGAAAACAAGTATTATTTAAAGAGCAATGATGAGCTGGCGGTCGTTTTGCAGTTTCAAACCTTACAAAATCAGCAATGTACCTACCCGCCATGGGTCCGTTCGTTCCCCTCCTTCTTTCACCAACATTTGACCATTAGTACAAATTGTGCGTCTTGTTATTTTATGACGGTATGTGGATATATATGTGTGTGGCTGAATAGCCATAAGGGATAGTGAATTAATGAAAGTAACCACAGCTTGGGAATACTTTCAGTTCTTTGTTTTATATTAAGGTCAGCAGCATATTTGCAGCAAACTACGTCATTTTACAGGATCCGTAAGCTAAGGACAGGGAAATTGACAACGAAGAAAGAATTCAACCGCTGTTCCCGAAACTTGAGACGAGGAGCTTGTTTTACGTGCAGCAGAGACCATACCAGGCATCGAAGAACTAAATCCCCAATTTCAGGAATTTAATACACCATTTTTAATACACATAAAACATACAATTGATTATAATCTGCTCATACGAGAAGTGAAGTTTAAACAATTTAATGTCAGATCCAAGGCATTCAGTCTACATCTGACTTGCCTAGGTAACAAACAGACTCAATTTTAAATTCTAAGACATAATTATGACTTTATATCCAATATTCATATATTTGTTAAATTTGACACGGCATATTTAATTACATTGTGAAATTCCTTCCTTTGCATGTGAAATATATCTACATTAGGATTTTGATTAGCTATAATATTAAATGTTGTGCACATTCTCCATGAAAGTAATTTACAAAGTACGTCTGTTCTACGTTTCTTGCAGCAAAATGTTTTAGTTTCCCAAACGAGTTTCTCCAGTAGGTATGCATAAACATATTTTACTTAATAATGATGTGTCGTTGATCTCCTTGTTTAATATTTTATAAAGGAATAGAATATAGTTTATCTTCTCTGTTGAAGACTAATAAGGCCACGCCGGCCGGGTAGCCGTGCTGTCTACGGCGGTAGGCCAACGACTCGAAGGTACCGGGTTAGAGTCCCGGCAGGAGCATGCCTGTGGATTTTAATGGCTAAGGGGCGAATCGTGACGGGCCGAAGTCCAAAGTTACTCGACTGGCCCATATAAAAATAAAGTTTACCGAAGTTTACTAATAAGGCCATAGTTTGTCAGCAATTATTGATAAGTATGAAAACGAGGGTAACATTTCGTCTGTCTAAAAGCAAGAACCCGTAGGAATTTGGGTTGCACCGCTTCAATTTTACGTTTATGTGTTTCTAAACTTGGTGCCCATTTCAAAAAGGTATATTCTAATTTGGATAGGACGTATAAATTATAGAGCATAATAAGTGTATTGGTGTTCCGAAATTTCCTCGTTAGGCGTAATAACCTAGGTTTTTTTGTGCTTGATTAATGGTGTAGTCTAAATGGTTTGTAAATGCTAGTTGTGAATCATAAAAGTAATTCCAAGATCTTTCACTACATTACTCTACTGATCGTTCATTCTCAATTTTATATTGGTACGTATACTGCGTTTTTCGTTTTGTGTATGTTACAACCAAACATTTGTTGACATTGAGCGGTAGATCATTGTTTACACACCAAGACACTAGGTTATTTATGTATTCTTGCAGTTCTTCACAATCATTAGTAAACATATTGATTTATATATATTTTAGATCATCCACGAAGAGTAATTTGTTCGACTTTGACAAGGTTTCGGGCAGGTCATTTATGTGTATTAGAAAGAGAAGTGGACTCAAGTTAGAGTCTTGAGGCATCCCTGACGTTACATTGAAACTATCACTGGAATAACCGTTACATATATGTAACATAGTATTTTCTGTTTATTAAGTAAGATTTCATGAGGTTCAGGGCAGGCTTCGTTAAATTCATATTATAAAGTTTGTTTAATAGAATATCGTGATCTACGGTAACAAATGCTTTTGCAAAGTCTGTATCTACATAGCAAGTAGATACACAATATCTACTTGCCACCAATGTCAAGTTTTTCCGCAATTAAATCAGTGACAGTTACAACATTGGTGATTGTAGACCTATTCGGCAAAAAGCCATGTTGATATTTTCAGATTACTGGTTGAATATAGGTAAGCAATCGTTTTTGTGACCGTACATCTTTGCCGAGTCATGTAGAATTGCAATTTATTTCGCATAATTTTCCTTAAGTATGCAAAATATAGTTGTAGCTTTCCATTTATCTGGAAAGATTGATGTAGATACAGACAAATTTAGGATGATTTGGTATTTCTGCACAATCTTTCATTACATATGGTGGTATGCTGTCAGGTACAACAGCCCTTTTTGGTTTTAAATGTTTGATAGCTGATTGGGTTTAGTTGAAACATGTCTAACTTGTCGTTAATTGAGGCCATGTCTAATTCATCGCTTATAAACTGATTGAAAAGATGGGCAAACGCGTTTGCAATATTTTGACCTTTATCCAAGATTTGGTTATCATATTTTAATGTATTCTGCTGATCTTCGTGATCTCTTTCTCTATATTCCTTATTTTAGTCGGGTCAATTAAAACACTTTTCTCAGATTTCCTGATAAAATTTGAAAATTCTTAGGCTATTTCATTTTTATTACATTCTTTTCTTTAGTTTACAATGGTTTGTGGTGTCCTCAAATCTTGGAACGTTATGAACTCATTTCCCGGCGTCAAAGAATGATGAAATTTTGCAGAGCGACGTAAGTGCGGTGACAATACAATATTGCATTGTTACTTCTATATATTTCTAAGCAAATTTTAATATTTTTTTTATTCTTAACTTCTTTATCCTAAAATAAATACTAGTCTGCAAACTAGCCTGGGTTTTCGTTGTTGCATAACACATTAGGATTTGAGTCACAAGACATGTAGCTTGAGAAAATGTATTCAAACATCGAAATAACTCGAAAAAATCTGTAAATAAACTTTTTAAAGACTCTTTTCTTAATCAATTCGTACTGAAAAATAAAAAAAAAATAGTTTTGTTTATGCATGACTAAAAAAATAAGAAAGGGCGCTCTCTTATATACAGTCACTTTATAAATTCTTGAAATGACGCGCCCCATTCTGTTCTTTTTAGTCATGCATAAACAAAATTATTTTTGTACATTTTAGTACGAATTTACTGACAAAAGAATGTCTTTAAAATGTTTTTTACTGTTTTTTTTATCGATGATCTTAGTTTGACAAACATTTCATGATGTTTACGAGTGTTCCCTATTCTCTTTTCACATTTAGGATAGTGTAAAGATTTTTATTTTATACTTTTGATAATAGACGGAGTGAACCAACAAAAATACATATTGCCTTTCTTTTCTTGTAGGGAACGTGTTTTGCGAATATTTTATTTATGATTTCATAGAAGTTTCCCAGAGTTGCATTAACGTTTTTGTGTTCGTCTAGAATATTCCAGTTAATGCCAGCTAATTCCCGATACATGGCTTCGAAATTCGCTTTATCAAATTGGAAAATTCTGACTGTATTTTTTGTCCGAGGGTTCCTTGTACGCTTGCATTAAATTTCAGTTAGAATAAGTAAAGTTGGATGATGCTTGTCTTCAGGACCTAACGGATTAAACTCTTTAGAAACTGAAACATGAGGAATATTTGTAAGAACTAAATCTAGTGTTTTGTTATGATTTCTCACGTCGTTAAAATTGTCCATTTCGCGATATGACATAAAGTTATCCAGATCTTTGTAAAATGTCGTAGATTGCATGAATTCCGTCTGTATACCAGTTATTTCGAGTATGTTGTAATCACCTACAAGTAGAATGTGACAACTCTCTAAACAATGACTATCAATAAACTGAAAGAAATTATTATATATTTCACCTTTACAGTTTGGTGGAAAATATGTAATACACAAATAAAATAATAAACTACCTGTCATTACTTTAACAAGAACACAATCAATTCCAAAATCATTACTACTTACTACAATATTGTTGCATATTCTTTCCGAATAGCAAGGATGACTCCTCCACCTGTACGCTTGTTACACTGTTTTGTTTCTCGGTCATAGTGAAACACATTGTATCTGTCATCAAACAATTCTGAATTTTTATGACTGCTGCTTAGCCATGATTCACAATCTAAAATTGAATCATAGTTGTTTGCCAACACACTTGTGTAGAAATCCATTAACTTGGTATTTAAACCATTAGTATTTTGATATAATGACGTATCTTTTTCTTTTCAGTCGACTTCTCCTCAACATATGAAAGCAGGACTTCTTCAACGTATTTTTCTCTTGAATACTCAAGAATCTTTTCGTCTTAGTATTGTATTAAGAGAAAGCAATTTATTGTTCGTATTTTACTTAGACTGCTGATTTTTTTCAACATAATGCAAAGTGAGTGTGAAGAAAGCAAATATAGGATAGGGTGAGAGGGTGAGGACACTTTTATGTCTCGACTCTTTTTGCGTGTAAGACTGCTACCATTCAGTATTCAATATTTCTTAAACTGTTATGCACTTCTTCTACACTTCTGGAATTTTATATCTCAAATAGAGATAAGTCAATACCAGAATTTCTCGATACTCCCGATACTTATTTCTAATCTTCGATACTTAAAATTTGATATTCGATACTCTTTTAACAATGTCCTTCAATGTATTAAATAATACATGCATTATGTAAAATTAAAATATAAGTATATTGATTCTCTATCATTTAACTCTTTCCTGAGTAATAGGTGCCTAAAAGCCATAAATAAAATTCAAATTCAAGAATATTTAAGATGTAAACTATAGACCTAACTTTCTACCATGGGATTATTTTCAGAGAAAGATATTAGTCTCAGAAATATCAAAGTACCGAGTTCATTAGTTGAGGTATCGATTGATACCGATACGTTACAAGTATCTGTGGTAACGAGGTATCGAAAGTATCGAGAACTCATCTCTAATACAAAATATTTCGAAAAAATATTTGGTAAGCAAACAATTGAGCCCTAAACAGTGAAGAAGATTCAAAATCTTAAACAAAAGCTAAACAGAGTAGCTCATACACTGTAAAAATAGGAGACAGAACGTTCATCCAAAAATTGAGCCAGCTGAGCTGCATCCACTGTTTTGATTAACCTACATTCAGCCAGTTTTCGGTTGAACGTTTTACTCTCTGTAAAATTTCAAAATGCACATATGTCTTTTCCAACGTATTTCATTGCAGCAGAACATTTTTTGAAAGTAGAAAAGAAGAAAATGTAATGTTCCTTTAAAATTAAAATAAAGAAAAGAAAAAAGTTCAAGTGGTCGGATTTCGATCCAGGGTCCAGTAGCACACTGATCAGACGCTCTCGCCACTTAGCTACGAAGGTAGTTGGTGTTCATAGCATTCCGAGTCATATTCATAGCTAGGTTTTTATTGCGCAGGAGGTTCATGATTAAAATGTAACTGCGAGGAATGACTGGAGAAACAAGGAGAGATACGTTTGCTACTGTGTAAAGATTTATACCAAACTTAATTCCTCTTTCCGCCAATGCAATCATTTCGTTCTCGATCCACCAGTCAACTTTTTACTGTTCACAGTGTGAAAGTAACATAAACACTCAAAATGGTGGGGCGTTCAGTGACAAGCAAGTAACTTTACTCCTCTTATTGGATTATAAAATATCAACCAAGGCTTAAACGTCATCCACAAAAGTACGTAACCTCAAAACGGCCTGTTTACCTTACACTTCGATCAGAAAATGACCTAATTTTATGCGTAAAATAAGTTGAAGGTTCACCGACGAAACACTTTGGCTAGTTTCAGCCAATTTTCAGTTAACGTTAAGCCATTACAAAGAGAATGTTAAACTTTAAAATGGGATTACGGTTAACAGTCTTTCCACTAAAGGGTTTACACTATATCCACATTTAAGAGTAAATACAACAAAACGTTAATTTTCGACTTTTGTTTCTCCATAAAGGGGAGTAACTTTCATCCATTTCGTGTTTCCACTTTTTACAGTGTAGGCCTGAACGCTTTCTGGTACCATTAAGTACGTATTAAGATGGATTGGGGACCAACTTCCAAACAAGCACTAGAAGTACAGACATTCAGATCTGATTCAACCGCAACCACAAGTAACGATAGCTCTGAGTTCACAGTGGTGGTATCTATGAAGATTCCTCCTTAGAAGGCGGACAAACAGTTTATCCAGAGTATAATTACTGCAACGACAAACTTCGAGACATGATAGTACATAAAAGAGTTATTAATCAGTCTTCCTCGCCGAGGTGCAAATTATGTAGTGTTCCGGAGCTACAGACTGCCGAAAGCGCTAAGAAAATGAAATATACATCTTTATATTTCTAATTCCATTAGCGGTAAAGCTGATGCGTTATGATATCATCAAAGATATGAAACCAATTATATCAAAAAAATCCATATTCCAAAATTGGGCAATGATTGCGCAGTATTTGAAGGAAAGGTGGGTTGCAATTAACATGAATCGGTTGACTTTCTATCGGTAATTACAATCAGTTTGCGCCGCGTCGATATTTCAAACAGATTCCATGAGCCGAACGAATTTTTACTGTGTATTTGCATAGCAATCAGAGATAAGAATTCTATAATCAACAAATGTTTTGTTTATTTGGTAATGAGTGACAATGTCATTGCCTGGTTGGATGGCGGTGATTACTTATAAAAATATCGTATATCATCTATAATCATGTAGAAAGTAGTAAATTTCGATCTACCTTTACTCTAGAGAATTTGCCGAAACGCCTACTTCATTTGAAGAATCCCTTGCGCGCCCATTGCACAAGTTTGAAACATGCATCTTTAGATACAGCAGATATGAAGCCTTTAATGATAGCATGCCGTATCCACTCGACTATTAGGGGTATTGCAAATATTAAGCTCTTAATTTTATTTCAACATACTTTCAGTAGTTCTAAAACGCAGGGGAATTTCCAGCGCGGTGACTAAGACTTTTCTACTTGATTTCTGATATCTATCATATCTCGAGGTTTGACGCTACATTATGTTACTATACTGTATTCGTTGTTAGGAATGAATACTCAACATTGCCGATATCCAACAGATTTGCCATTTTCACTTAGGACACCGAAAAAATGTATGTAAATCTTATTTTTAAAAAAATGAACTTTATGGGCGGTGATAGCACTATGGCTTACGCTCGTCCAGGTGTAAATCTTATCAATTCAGGTTAAAGGCCACTTTAGACGATACAATTTCTCGTACGATCCCTCGTATACAATCTCATCGTTTACATTCTTTGATCGTGTAAAGTACGGATCGTACGATTTTTCATGGCATCCCCGATGCGTTCTCTAAATAGAAACGGTCCTATTTTTCAGCGGATTTTCCGTACAATCTATGGCAGCACCCCTACTGGCAATATAGCGTGTTTGCCTATTCAGCTGTTTTGTTATTGATTACAAGACAAAGAGAACATATTCATGTTATTACTTGATGCAGAAATTAACATACATGATGGCACAACAACTATTACAGGTATAAAGATATAAAATAAAGTTTTTAAGAAAAGTGTAAAAAGGCAAAGAATAGTGCAGTTTAGCTACTTCTGCCATAGAGCAGTGGAAATGACTTAAACTGCTACGTTTTGCGCTCCTATAGGCATAAAAGATACTAAAAATGCGTGAAAAATATATTTTATAAAATGTGTAATGTGAAAGTTCCGATGTAATCTAATATGTACTGCTTCTCTTATAGAGTGTGCAATGTAGCTGAAACAAACTGATTTTCATTGCTTTTCTGGTGCGAAGATTCTCGTATATGCTGAAGGCAACATATGTGTGATAGAACATAATGTAGATGATACTATAAATATATATATCCTTGCACTCATATCCCCCTCTCCGTTATGTTTGAATAAGATATGGTAAATGTGGGTGTTTAGGGCCACTTTTTAATAAGTGACCTATTGCTGCTTCATTGTTCGTTAAATTTTTCAAATTTCTAGTAAATATTCTCCCTACATCCATTAACTCTCGCTTCCACCCAGAAATGTTTACACAACCTCTATTGTTAAAAATGAAATTTTTAAAAAGTAAAGTATTATGAGTGGCCCTATTCACCAATAGTGATTGGGTGAATAGGGCCACTAAATTTTCTTGTCACTGAATGAAAGTATTTGAAAAATGTATTTGTTTATCAAAACAGCAGACATATGTGTTAACAAAGAACAATAGTGCGAAAGAAAGAACAGTTTTTTTTAATGAATTATGTAAGTACAAAATCATCATTACTTTTATCGTGATAGGCCTACATTGAATTACAAAATAATAATATCATATTATAACATTTTATGCATGAAATAAAGAGTATAAAGGAACAATACTGTAAAAAAAAGAACAGGTTTGAATTCGGGATTTATTGTAAGAACAAAAACATTAGTAGGGTATAATACTCGAAACACAGTACATTACAAAATAATATCATATGAAATTATACTGTTCGCATGAAATAAAAGAATAACTCGGCGCTCTAAATTTACACTTGTATCTTAGAAGTAGAGGCAATCAAGCATCATTCACATGTGAACATCTTTTTCTTCTCTGCCCCGACGTACCTTGCATGGAACCACGCTTTACTTTTCACACAGCATATCCAATCGCCCAAGGATGAAGAATTGGGATGGTCATATGAAATACCACAAAATCTACAAATATTGTCATCTTCTTTGTTTCCTCCTTTACTTCTTTGTCCTCCTTTTGATTTTCTTGATTATCTACTTTCCGAAGTTTCGTACGTGCTCTATCGATCAATTCAGATTATGTTATTATCTCTGCATGCTGCTTGCTAGTGTTCTTCCTTTTTAACACTTTGCGGAGTTGATACCAAATCACAGAACAGTGTGAAACTTTCTTCGTATCGTGGAGAAGCTGTAGTTGAGGGATTGGTTTTGACAGGTGAGGACCGATCAACTGTTTGACAGTACATCTTGTTCATCTATTACTGTAGGTGCAAGCAAAAATTCATAATCGGGAATAACGTATGCATTAAATGAATACACACCCGTTAACAAGAAACAATTCTCTGTCAATTTCGGTGTAGCAGCTTGTAACCATGCATTTTTTATATGTTTACCGAAGTTGAATTTATTGATTTTCCGGAACTCCTACCACTTACCCTCCTCCAGTAGATATTCTTCGAAATCTACCTAAAAATATGATGACCCTATTCGCCCTAAGTGACGTGGCCCTATTCACCCAATATAGACATATTTTCATATAATTGGACGGCAACCCTACTTCCATGCACTGACTGACTTTGAACAAGTGACTGTCGGTTGCCTCACAACTATCACTCTTACGTAAAGAAATGTGGCAGTGTTAGGAAACCTACATGCTACATAATACACAAATATACTCAATACTGAATTTTAACTTGTAGTTAAATTTTAATAACTTACTTCCAGGAATGTATCTTCAATTCTTCATACAATGACAACTGTGCAAGCAACACACATCCACCCGTTCCCCAAACACACCTCACATTCCAAGCTCGGCTAACGAGTAGCATTTAACATCTTGAATAGTTATACAGCGTTGTTAGATCGATTTTGCTTAGAGTGGCTCCATTCAGACGGTGGTCCTATACATACACACATACCATACACTTTGAGCATCCGAAATAATGAAATACATTGAACAGTAAATTACAGAAGGAGACCTAATGTAGATAGAGCGACGACGTCAAGCCAGTGCTGGCTGTGCAAGTCAATACATGAGCTAGGTAATTAATCGTACAAACTTATTTTTATACCAGGGTTAAGGCATCTTCCCCTCTCTATACATACCTTGTGTGTACATAAAATACAGGGTTTTCTGCACCTACGAATTACTTAAAGCTATAATACTCCTCATTTTTGTATTTTGCATGTGTTTTAGTACCTTTCATGGTTATAGAAAAGTAGTTAAATTGGAGTATTACAAACTGACCCGCATATGTATAAATAGGAGTTATTATATCGCGATTTGTATACTTTTGAAGTGCTGTGTAATGTCACATATCTTATTCATTTAGGGATACTGTAAAAGCAACACACATAACTTCGAACTTATCACCGAAGACTGGGCATATTTGTGTGTCCGCATTGAAATATCTTTATTGAAGTACAGAAGTAAAATACGACACTTTCGTTACCACTGAAACATAGTAGAAATTAGATTATCTGGGTAGAATGTGGTATTAAGACAAACGGAATTTCTCTTGCCTCAAGATTCATTGTTATCAATATTTTAATTTATTTTTAGTTTTAATAAATGGGCTACTTTCACAAATATCTGTGACATAATTACCTTAAAAGCCTGATATGTCAGAACTATAAGCTTCATAAGTTTCATTATTACCCCTCGTATCAAAATTGTACCGTGTAAAACACTATAAAATACTGTATGATTTATCGTACGAGAAATCTCGTACTATGGATTGTATACATTCAATCATACGAGAGATCGTACGAGAAATTGTATCGTCTAAAGCTGCCTTTACACTACTCAGCTGTAACCTTCTATATCGGTTACATTCGTACGTTTAACAGGGCTCTAATCATCAATTTGAATGAATGTCCTGAAGCTAAATGCAGCAAGGAACGAATACAATTTCAAAAGAAGGATCAGTTCAATAAAGTCGTAGCCTTATGTGAATAAATAGAAATATAGAATTTTTGCAGGTGTTGGGCCTTAAGGATTACCCACATGTCCTGCAAGAGGAAGAAAAGAGCATACAAAGTTGAGTTTCTACTCGTACTACACAATAACAGTGAACCACTAGAAAACTTTCAATCTAAAGGTGCAAATAATCCATAAGTTATAGCGACTCTTAGAAAAACAAATACATGAGAGTAAATGGGAGAGTTAGACTTTAAAATACGTTTTACGAGAAACCATCTTCCTTGGATATCCCCTCCCATTCCTTCCCTGTACTTTTCAATTTGTAAAGCAGAAGTGGTTCGTACTACCACCTCAACAATTCAACATGAAAACGTATAACATAGCAGATAGTGTGGCGAAATAGGATTACGTCTTACCCACCCAATCCTAGATTTTGCTTCACCTTAAGTTTTGACCCACGATTGGAGCGAGACTCCTAGTTTGAGTAACGTTAAAATACAAGAGAAATAGTATAAAGCCTGTTGAAAGAATATTTGTCGATTCCCTGCTTAGCAACGTCGAAATTTGGAAATATGACAGCAACTTAGCAAGGTCAGTTGTTAGCTGTCAAGGAAGCTTGTCATGAATGTGGTAGAGATTAAATATGAAAAGTCCTGTTTTACGCAATTCAGGAAGGATGAGTATGGACAAGCAGAGGAAGACAATATCATAGGACGGGCTAGATAAGATCAAAACAGACATTCTCAAGGAGAGTTTGTGGTCAAGTGATGCGTAGCAACGGTTACTCAACACCCCAAAACATCCTCTCCTCAATTCCTATCTTTTTACCAAATATGGCATCGTGTGATATTTGCGAGAAGGCTACGTGTTCATGGTGAAACGTCGAGATTGTGGAAGTAAGCCTTCCGGGGCGTTAACGCGAGGCCCCCTATATAAGGTCTAAGGTCGTGAATTTTATAAGGAATATCACCCCAGGAGACTGAGAGTGAGTTGTTAGTCGACATCTATACGTGAACTTAGAATTCTCAACTATTCTATCAGGTTAGTAAAGTTTATTTTAGAACTTAGAATTTCCAGTAGATGAAACACACTTTATCCCCAGAGTTGTAACATGTCCTATTTTCATGTTTTCGTGCAACCATCCAAGGTCTTCTTCAGGAAGAAGTTGAAACTTCGATACTAGATAATTATTTGAACCAGTTGCATTGTAAATTAAATTCAGTTATCTGAAATAAATAGGACAGCCTGTCGTTGTTTTGCTTAGTTAGATCGAAGCGATGTAGAATTAATCTTTAAAGTTTTCAAGTGAATTATTTTAAGATGTAATTAATTTTGTTGTATCAAACCCCATTTTTATGTTTTCTTTATTATGTAAATAAACTTGTTATTTGAATGTTAATTATTTGTTGTTTGCCTTGAAGCACATTGCTGCAGAATGACCACGCCCGAGTAAATCAACGTACCTAAATTAATCTACCTCTGAGACCCCTGAAACCTGAAAAGGTTGCTTTATAACGCCCGCATACTTGGTATCGCTCCTAGAGTTAAAAATGATGCCACAAGAAATGGTGTAGTTTGCGCCGGGTAAAATCAGGCTTGAAATATCCAATATTTCACTGATTAGTGGTCAAAAAAAAATTGAAATGCAAACAGCTGCAACAACAAAATGATTTTTTTTTCTTTTAAGAAAGGGAAAAGTGAGTTTCATGAAAATGTTATGATGTTATGTTTCTTTTTCGCATGTTAGTAAGTAAGATGTATTTCTCTTAGTGAATGGTTTTCTATTGGTGTATTGGTTGTGTAATCAGAACTTGTGCAAGATGCCTTTGTTCGGGAAACGCAAACTAACTCAAAAGAAGTTAGAAAAAATAGCGAGACTTCCGTGTTTACAATGTAGGCAGACTGAGTATCTGAATTTCGGTATTGATATCGATCCCTCTAGACTTGCAACTCCCCACGCTTGTAAAATCGCGCAAGCACCCAACGTGTTAGCCACTTTTTCTGCCCCAGCTGCCACCCCTGGCACCTCATCGGTATGGCCTTCTGTGCGAGAAGGTGATGACACTAGTTATTTATTGGTTCCAAACGTTAAGCAAGAAATCGAGGATGATGAAATTGTGGAAAGGGATTCTTTTCCTGCTTCGGATGAAGAGCCTTGTTGGGATAGTTTCCAACCTCCTCTAGAAATAGGAGCGAATGAAACTTTACTCAACCCAAATTCACCTCGAGATGTGCAGCCACGCTACACATCCACTCCAGTTTCCGCGGATAACCAGAACTTAGTAGTAAATTTGGAACAGGAAATGGAACAGGTTAGTACGACGAACGAGGACCCTGATTTCTTTGCGCCTATATACGATATCTTCGAAGATGTACCGAGATTTCAAGTACCCCAACTAGCAAAGGATTCATTACAAGGTGTACAAACATCTTTGGGTAACGTAACCCCATTGTCCACGTCACCAAGACCAACATCACCGATAGTTAAAAACATTCCAGAGATAGAGGCTTTGTTCGAAGTTGGTCCACTACCAACTCGCCCCACGCCAGCTCCACGAAAACGACGCCAAGTAGTCGCAACCAAAAGCAAAGATGCTCCTGAGGTAGGACATCAGGAAGACATAGAGCAGGATGATCACAATCCAGCTCCAAAAAGACAGTCACAAGATGACCAGGTCAAACCACCAGAAACTATAACACCCCCACAAGCTGAGTCTCCGAACTCTGAGAAACCAGAAGCAGAAAGCAGTAATTTTCCAACTCTATCTCCTAATCTTCATTTACCAATTTTTGGTGGATCCCAAGAGGAATCCATTACTAGATTTTTTGCTAGATTTGAAGTTGTAGCGAATATTTATAAATGGAACGAGTCAGAGAAAATTCGGTACTGCTTACTCTGTTTTAAGGAAAAAGCAGAAACCTGGATTTATTGTAGGAGCGCTACTTTGAATAGTTTCACTCGTTACGATGACTTTAAAGCATACGTATGTGCAGCTTTCCCAGAAAACGTGTTTCGTATTACTCTCCAAAGTGATCTGCGTTCAAGAAAACAAAAATCGTCGGAATCTGTCCAGGAATTTGTGTATAAATACGTAAAAGAATGGAAGGAAATTTTTCCTACGATCTCAGATGCGGAACTGATCTTCCACATTCGTAGAGCAATCCTACCGAAATATGTGAAAGATTTAGTACTCGCCGAACCGCAAAATGCTCACAAGCGATAGAAATCTTGCTAAAATTGGAAAGGTCCGCGATTTTGGCTAAAGAAGCATACGCTTCTTTACCTAAGAAAACGGATAGACAATTTCTTCCTTTCTCTAACGTACGACCCACTAACTCACTTCGACTTTCAGGATACGAGAATTGTACTACTTCTAAGTTTACAAAAACAATCCCTGCATATCGATCAGCAAAGGTGTATTATAACCGAACGGATACCAGATCCGCACAGAAAAACGAAAATGTTGTAAGACAACTACCGGAAGTACAAATGAAAATATTTGGCAACCGTGTACGAGGCTTAATAGATACTGGAGCTATGCTTTCAATAGTAAGTTCTTCCCTTTTTCCAGCAAATTTCAACTTAGGGAAAAGAATGAAAAGTAAAGTAAGGATACAAGCATTGGGAAAAGATCCTACAGATCCTTTACCAGTAGTTAGAGTTGCTTTTTATCTCTCAGACTACCGTGGTTACACAAAACGACTGTGGTTACAAGTAGCCATCTTACCTACCCACATTACCGACCATACGGTTATTCTTGGGTACGATTTCATTTCTAAATATGTATCAACAATAAGAGAGAATTGTCTTGATCTGAAAGACACTCAAGGAAAATTTTATAGAAGAATTAACTTTGCAAAACCACTTCCGAGTCCGAGTTCTAAAGGAACTCCACGATTAAATCTAACGGATGTATGTTATCTGACAAGGAAAGGGAAACTACGACCTACTAACATACAGACTCATAATAGAATACATTCTTATAGTAGTCAGAGATATAGTAAACCACAAAGAGATTATAGTTATTCTAGGTCTCCCAACATCACGCGTCGTCAAAACAGAGCCAAATTTAACGTGAATCAATCCAGAAATAGACAGAATGAGGCTGCTCATTCATTTTCTAAGTTCAAGGTACGGAAACAACACCAGGAAGTGCAGTCTAATACACAAGAAACGCAAACTGAGGAAATAGAAACACCAGAAGTAGTTTTAGAACAACTGTCTCAAATAGAGCCGGAACCTCCTTGCGGAAAACGTTACGTATGTAGTGACGTAGAGATTGTGATCCCACCGACGTCAGCAGAGCTGATACGCATACGAATGAAGGAAGTTCCGAAAGAAAATTTTGTAGTGCAAAACTCAGGAGGATTGACGTACAAATATAGATGTTTTACTCTACCTACATTGGTGGACGCTACTTCCCCAGAGAATGTAATTCCTGTATTAAATTACAAAAGCATCCCAGTGAAAATTCCCAAGGGAGAAATTATAGGAAAGATTTTTGAAGTATCTAAAGTAGTGGACTACGATCCTCCACCTCCCTTCAGCTCAAATTTTTCCTCACTGACATCTGATTCACTATCTGCTCCTCCCACCCCTCCACCGGGAAACTCAAGTGAAGAGCATGATTTAGATAAGGAATTGAACATCGGATCTTCTCTCACCACCGAGGAAAGAAAGCAAGTAGTAGATTTAATGCAGAAATACAAAGATATTCTTGCCTGGGACCTATCAGAAGTGACTACCACCCATCTCTATGAGTTCCCTTTGGAATTAATATAAGAAATTCCTGTCGCTTATCCACCTTATAGAACAACAGCACGAGAACGCGAGGTAATCGAAGAAGAAGTTCAGAAATTACTAAAGGCCGGTAAAATACACCCCTCTAACAGTCCGTACGCAGCTCCCTGCTTAGTAGTAAGCAAAAGAGAAGGTGGAAATAGGTTGGTATATGACTATAGAGGAATTAATAAGCTCATACGTAAAACCAACTATATAATGCCACGTGTTGATGACGTGTTGGATTGCTTAGTAAACACGCACTTGGTAAGTACGCTAGACTTGCGTAGCGGGTATTTTGCCGTTCCCATTCGTAAAGAAGATCAGCACAAAACCGCTTTTGTTTGTAGTTCTGGAGTCTATGCTTTTAATTGTCTCCCCTTTGGCTTGAGTACGGCTCCCTCGATATTTCAGAACCTCGTCGATGTAATCTTCGGTTCTTTAAAATGGAAAATCATGGCGGCATATATGGACGATTTGCTAATTTGGGCTGACTCATCCTCCCAAATGTTAGAACGTCTTGAGATAGTTTTTCAAAAATTACGTGAAGCTAATCTTAAATTGAACCCAGAAAAATGTCGCCTATGTCACGAGAACACTAGAGTGCTTGGATTTTTGGCAGGACGGGCTGGACTTCAACCAGACCCTGAAAAGGTTGAAGCAATAACTCAAATTCCATACCCAAAATGTGTCAAAGATGTACGATCCTTTCTCGGGACCGTCAATTTTTTTCGTCGGTTTATAAAGAACTTTTCTACAGTAGCTAAGCCACTGACTAAACTCACGAAAGCTAACACTCCATTTATATTTGGGGAAGAAGAGAAACAAGCCTTCACCACCCTAAAGAAATTATTATGCGAACATCCAGTGCTTGCATTTTTCGACTCAACATTAGCCACAGAGTTACACGTTGATGCCGCTGAAAATGGAATCGGGGCAACATTGATGCAGATTAAAGATGGAATTAAACATGTGATTGCCTACTATTCTCGAACATTATCAAACCCGGAAAGAAATTATAGTATTCCTGAGAAGGAATCTCTTTGTGTAGTGCAAGCAATAGCCCATTTCCATCAATATTTAGCCGATATAAAGTTTGTAGTTTACTCAGATTCGTGCGCCACATGCTACCTAAGAAAATTCACCCATCTCCGAGGAACATTTATCCGTTGGGCTTTACGCCTAGCTCCGTATGATTTCGAAATTAAGCACGTCGCCGGACGTTGCAACGTAGTACCGGACTATTTATCAAGACATGCCATAAAGGAACTCTCGGATCAAGAACGAAAATTAAGAGAAGACCCTTTAGCGGTTAACACAATAGTTCTAGAAAAAGAAAAAGATTTCCGAGCTGCTCAAAAAAAGATGATAAAATCCAAGAAATAATTCAGAAAAAACAAACAGATCCGACTGCGCTTGATGTCAGGTTCTACGAAATTCAAAACGGAATTTTGTACAGAAAGTATGGTGACTCTTATCGATTGGTTATACCTAAAAGTCTCATCCGAGACATTTTACATGAAGTTCATAGCCACCCCTACACAGGCGCTCACCAAGGATTTCATAAATCCTTCATGGCAGCCAAAGAAAGGTACTACTGGGCCGGAATGTCAGTAGACCTTAAATCCTACATAAAGTCGTGCACTAAATGCCAGGAATGTAACGAAAATACGGCACGAAAGCAAGGACTGCATTGCCCACTAAAGGTAAATCGAGCTTTTGAACGTATCTCTCTTGATATTTACGGTCCTCTGAGAGAGAGCCGATCCTGTCGTTATATCATTGTAGCTTGTGAATACTTAAGTCATTTCATTATTGCCAAACCACTGAAATCAATAACAGCAAGTCAGGTTAGCGCGTTTCTAATTAATGACGTATTCACCGTGTTCGGACTACCTAGCATTATTTTGACTGATCTTGGATCCAATTTTACGTCGAAACTAATACGAGAACTTACGGCAGTGCTTCAGATCAGACAGCACTTCACAACAAGCTATCATCCGGAATCTAACTCCGTGTGTGAGACGAAAATGAAAGTGATAGGCTCATTTCTCCGTAAATACGTAAATAAATCACAAGACAATTGGTGTGATTATCTGGCTCTTTGCGCCTACGGTTTTAATGTATCCCCCCATGATAAAATAGGGCTGTCCCCGTATGAGATTCTGCTAGGGCAGAAGTGTACATTCCCAAACGAAATACCATACAAGTCCCAGAACCCCACTATCCAGAAATTACAAAAGCAGATGAAAATTGTGCGCGAGTTAGCAAAAGAAAGAATTGCTCAAACTCAAGCTCAAGCTAAAGCGGCTATTGATCCCAAAAGAGTAGATATAAAGTTTCAACCAGGTCAACTGGTACTTGTTAGAATGTACCATAAGAAGGCAGGTTTATCTCCGAAACTAATGCTGAAATACGCGGGACCCTACAAAGTACTAGAGACCAGACCAAATAATGTATACGTCTTGGAACATACAATAAGAAAATCTCGCAAGATCACTATAAACGTTAAAAGACTGAAACCATTCTACCCCCCAAGTGAATTTCGAACAGTCCAAGAGAAAAAGGAAACAAGTTCTAACAGAACCGTAAAATGTAAAGGGATGTAAGTAGTAAAGCATTTAGAACGTAAGGAATCAAGTGTATAGTGTAAATATTAGCGTTAGTGAATATAAAGCAAATTATGTGTAACATTTGTATTATAGAGAGACGAGAACTCTTTGGTGTGTGTGTAGTTCTCGTATACAAAATTTTTTATATCTACCTACACCGCCTCAGCTCATGTCCATTCCATTAGCCTACGAACTAAACTCCATGGTAAACTTTGCATTTAGTCGAGAGCAGCATTATTCCACTCACATGGTACTATTTCGCTTCATCCGCGTCGTAGTGTACGTATGGTCCACCAAAGAACACAAAAGCCACTGTTTTTAAATTTAACAATGGGCAATTATGTCCCTCGATGTCTCATACTTTTTGACGCGTTTACTCCGTTAAACTAGAAAAAAACTGGGTATGAGTACCAAGCAAAAAAAAAGCTCATAATAATCATGCATAAATTTTATTTTTCTCCAAAGTGCCAAAAACATGACACTCCATTACTACCTTCAACACCCTAGTTCCTATAATAATCTAGGCGGAGAGGGAATGACCCTCCCAATTGTTTGAATCCTACGTTTTTAAGACCCCACCTTTTTTTAGGTCTTACCTATACGTTCCATACCTTCTATAACTTATCTTACCCCTTATCTTGACTCTCTTTGGGTCCGAAACAAAGGGTTTTGGCATATCAACTATAAGGAATAAGGTATACCGTAGTGATCTACTAGACCACTTAGTAACAGAACTCCTAGGATAGAGAAAATGTTAGCTGGAAAGTCGTCTGGCCCACGACAGACTAGAGTTAACCCTATTTGAACCAGAGCTGCCAACTCTTGGTTCACGCAGCTAAAAGGGAAAAAGAAATTGGTAAGGAGCTCTCTGTTAGGGTAGAACGCAGTTGATAAGTATGTATTTTAAACGGCAGACCCATAGGTTTTCATAATACGGGCGAAAAGAAGAAAGAAATTGATGTCATGCAGAAACTGACTTTGGAAGCAGTAAATGAACAAGTATTATTTAAGGCACATTTCTATTTTTGCAGACTGGCCAATGATTCAACCACAACTACAGTGGAAGAGCTAAGGTAATTATACATTGAGTTCATGTATCATACTCGATCCCATTGCAGGAAAACAGGTGATAAGTGTTCAATCTCCGAAATCAATCAAACAATGGCTGGAGCAAGTTCAGTTGTCATTTCAAACCGAGTTCCAAACTTGCCTATGGAAAAATTTTCCGGATTGCCTACTGATGACGT